>JAULAV010008167.1:0-85063 GCA_030789695.1 Scilla litardierei | reverse complement strand
CCAATCAACAGTTCATGAAATTCCAGACATGGTAAAAGCATTTAAAATGTCTGAGAAATGAAAAATAACATGATACCATTATTACGAAATGCCTACCAACCTGGTACTATATTGAATTGGTGGTGCACAAGTCCCCATCCCAAACAACTGCACACACCAAAATACTCAAACTGGCACACCCCTCCTTACCCTCCCTTGACTATCCCTTCCTGGTATATCTGAAATGCGAGTCTAAGGCTAGAAAGGATTATCTCTTATTTTCTATTAACACATAACCAGCTTCTGAACATCACCTGATGAGCAAATAAAGTTGACATCTTCAAATTCACAAAACCGTAGAATTAATGGAAGCTCAGGGGCCATGCAATACTGAGGTTTTCTTGAAGTCTCTTTGGTATCCAGTAGTACCTCGATTACCTACATCGTAAAGAATAATTTTAATAAAATAATCCAAATAGAAGATATAATCTGAGAAACAATTTAACAAATTAACTGCCAGATAATTGCAAAACTATAGTATCACAGAGAAATTAAGTTTTAACATATCACATAATATGGAAATGCATGAACCATGAGTACATTTTGAAAACAATGAAGCCACGTTCGAGTCAATTCCGTTAAGTTTTTTATATATGCACTTGCTATGGATGCTTCAACTTTTAGTTTCCTATGAATGTGGGAGAGATGCAGTTCTTATCATTACGTTTGTAAAATCTTTAACCCAAACACAAACTTTCTTGTGAATTTAATACCATGATTTTCTTTTTCTTTAATGCATACGGATACTGGCTTGACCAAAAGATTATGCATTGATGTGTCACATGCGTGGTAGTCAGTGTTTGAGGAAAATGAACCATATGTGATGTAGGATTACGTCCACCTTTTCTTAAAACAGGATTTACAGATGCCAACCATCTGTAGTTTATTAGGTCACTCCACTCCTTCTAAACATGTCACATTAGGAATCGTGAGAAAGTTAAGTTAACAAATAAATTGCAGTAGGGAAGACAATAGAAGAGAACGTACATTGGATTCCTCAGCATAAGTTACAAGCTTCAGGGACTGTTCCCTTAATCTCCAAGATTCTTCATTTGGAACAATTTGAATAAATATAGAAAAACTGCTTAGGTATCGCCGTATCAGTTGTACACAAAGAGAATAATCTAAGAAATATAGGAAAGACAACCGGCGGCAGCAAGGCGTTTATTCCACATCTCTGTATGAGTTCTTTTTCTCCCCTTGTGTGAAAGTGAAAGACTTTACAGTTTCCATTCTCTTATTAATCTCTCCCATGACTGTTATATATAAAGGAGTTTTATGGAAATAATAGAAGCTAGCTACTATGAATAATTATGTTTCTAATTTATTATATATTTACATAGATCTAAAAAAGAATGATTTTCAACCTTTGGCAGTTGGAGTAGGCTGCTTTGAAAATTTTGACTCTAAAAACTATCATTATTACCGTAGTTACATGGGACAAGTCAAAGTTCAATTACAAACATTCTATTCCTTAATTTCTTTCTCATGTCCCTATGTAATACCATCAAATATTTTCGTTTTTCGTTTTTTGAACCCCAGATCTCTTCCGATCACGATAGTTATTAGCGAATATTGGCAGCATCAGCCACTTTCGGTCGTGTTGGATTGACATGCTTCGAATTTGATACATTGTCTGTATTGTGCCGCCATTGGCCGATGCCGCAAACCATTCCTGCAGGTTTATTGGGATGTAGAATTATTCATTAGGATAGAAGATACTTTGTTGATTTTGTATTTCAACTAGGATTGTGCACATTTGCAGGCTTTATGTGCCCTTTAGTTACAGGTAGTGTTTTTGGGGTTATTGGCGGTGATATTAACTCATAGCATGCAACTGGGTATATGAGTCCTAGTGGTGTCTGTAAACTTATATGCTCATTGGGACCGTATATCATCTAAGAGTTTTGGAGTTGGTTTTTTGATACAAATACTTTGGTTGATAATCACACAAAGGTGATCATCAATGATCTAAATTCAAATGTAAATGACATCTGCATGTTTCTTCTTGTATTTGGATATAGATGTATTGTGCATACTTCCTGACTGTCTTCCAATTCCTGAATCACAACTAGCTCATTACACTTGTTTTTGGCACGTGACATATCTTATGGCTATCATAAAGAAGTTTCTGTTATGATATTCTATGATTACTTAAAATCCCATTAGCAATTCTACACTCTAACCATCTCGATTTGGTTTTATGATCCCCATATTTTGTCAAGGTTGTCATCTTGATGAATGAGGTTAATGTTACTGCATAACGAAACGCAGGAAGATTATGCGCTTGTCCGCATAACCCATATACAATGTAGATATAGGTAATTGCCACAATAATTGTTTACATCATTATATTCCTTAATTTTGCTTACCGATATACATATTGATAATTCCACTAAGGAGGCAAATACTAGGAATAAGTACGCTTGTTTTTAGTCTCTTGTTTGCTGAACTGTCCTTCGGGTTCAGTGGATGAATTTCCAACCCTTTATCCTCTTATTTATGCACATACAGTTACTATTCACATGACATCAATTATCAGTCGAATACGAATATTATAAACATAGCAAAAGTTTCTACCAGTTGACCTTATATTTATGTATGGTTTCCATATTTTCCACTGTCTAAACAGTGTTGACAATTGCTATGTGGTTTCTGTACTCTTTTCCACAGTTGTTATTTCTTCCAGTTCCTTGTATAATTATACCTTCAGAGATAGTCCTTTACTTCATAAATACCACATACTAAACACTTTTCCTCGTATACTTTTTAATGGTGCATTTTAAGTTTGAAGTCCGGTGCAAGTTCTTCCATTTTATACGGAGCTTTTTTAATAACCCAGAAAGAACTTCAGACTCGACGTTCTCAAATTGCCTTGACTATTTTTATCTGTTTAATTTTAGCGAAAGATCAGCCAGATAATTATCAATTGCATCGTTGCAGAAAAAAAGAACGTATGTATCATTGAAGCATAGCAATCTCATGATGGCCTCCGGAATTATTTCAAATTTATGGTTGAAGGGTTGATTTTAGAATTATTCAACATTCGGGAATTATTATTAGAATAGGAACTAGATTTTTTAGAATTTTAAATTTTGAAAGTTCTTTGTACCCATATCTATCCAAAAAAGGAAGCGTTTTTAGAATTAGTTTTCTTAGACTACAAGTTAGGTTTTTCTATAAGGATTTAATGTAGAAAAGGTGCCACCTGATCCAATGGATCAGGTGGCAAGACACAAAAAAGGTGGAGAGTACAAGCCCCCTGGGGCTCCCACCCCTTTGTGTCTTGCACCTGATCCTTTGGACCAGGTGCCACCTGCTCTACATTAATCCCTTTCTATAATAAGGGATTTATGCCTTCCTTTGTAGACAAAGAGAGATTACTGATAAGAAGATTGACTTTTCTTTTAGATGTGTTCTCTTCAACCAATGATTAGTGATTTTGGGTGTGAAACTTGAGTTAATGTGTAAAGCCTTCATTCGTTCTAAGATCGACGTGCTGATGTAAAACCTTCTATCATATTCCTTTCCTTTCTCCAAGTTTTCAAAAAAGCCCAAGACACCATCTCTCCCACTGAAACCCTAATTTCCACATCGAATCCATTACCCTCATTTTGGTCCCAGGGTAAACTATGAAACTAGAATGATACACCAAATTTGATGCTATATCAAACTATGAAACTAGATAATATCAGAATGGACATGCAAAAGATGATAGGCATATGATATAACTCCGCATGAAATGCAGATCATACAAAAACAAACTAAGATTCATCAAAATTTATCAAGATCAAGACTTGAAAGTAAATCAAAATAGATAGCCTATGCAGCATGGATACCTCCGCACTAGACACACCACACCTGTACTGAAAACATACATTTCTTGGGCATTCTCAGACATGTATCATACACTTTTCAATACTGGTCAGATACAGATACTTTTATAGTTGGATTTTGATAGATTCCAAAGCAAATCTGAAATTAAATTGCTAAAACATCGAATAAAAAAATACTTTTGGCTACAATATAGGGGCAACCACCGTCCCAAGACGTCGATAAGCGAGGACATTGTCACGGTCTGTTTTCGATTGTACGCTTTTCGTGCACGTAGTCTTGTTCGTGCACGTATTTATTTTAGACCTTGTTTGTATCCGAACCCTTTGATGTAATATACCGTTGTGACCCTCTCGAAGAATATTAAATTGTGGAATTATTTTGGAACGTCATTTCTCGGGTCGTTCTCCCACGATTTGACTTTGTTTGATGAGACGTCGCGATTTTCACTTTTGTCGTGGGACGTTTTTATTTTTAATTTCGTTCCTCGTCATCAGATTTGTGATCCGTCTTCTTAATCTCGTTTCTCTCGTCGTCACGGTCACCCCAGTATTTATCTTACAATTTTAGAGCCCGTTGCTGAGGACAAGGTGTTTATTGACGTTGAGCCTGGGTCCACTGTTGACGTGGAGTTCGAGGACACCGGCGACCAGTCGTAGAGACTTCTTCTGTGTTGCTTTCTGCTTAGTTCTTGTTAGGTTGTTGGTGCGTAGCGCCTTTCTCTTTTTCTGTACGCTTTATTCTGTTGGCCATGCTTGGGGCCTTTTTAGACTCTTTTAAGCCTGGTGGCTTTTCTGTAATGTTGAATTTATTTGTGGACATTCTGAGATTGGAATAAATTTATTATCTCTCTTTTTATTATTATTATTTTTGTTCTGTTTCGCATTTGCAAGGACCTTTACTTGGTTATACCAGACGCTTTACAGACTGTAGCCTCACAGCTTCTAGTCTGAGCGGACCTTTTTCACGCCTCGCCTTCCGTTTTTGGGAAGCGGTTCGTGACAGGTTTTATTGGTGGCTCATGCAGGTCCCTCTTGCAACTGCGAATTATCAGAACAACGATAATAATAATAGAATGTCCATTAAATAAATTAAAACATCCAAGTCATGAAATGAGTCTAACTTGTAAGTTTTCCCTGTCTTAGAGAGTATAAAGACTTAGATAGGTGCCTTTGACCAATTTAGGCTGTACTCGTCTTAGGTTGCCTTAGCAGTCTCTTACCCAGCCCTGACCATATTAAGCTTCTAGAGCTTTTCTTTAGCCGTTTGTTGAGTCCATCCATTTCGGGCCCAGCAGAACGTAATTTTGATTTCTCTTAGGACCCTTTCCTGAGACCTCTATTATCGTCTAGTTCATTGAAGAGTCTTAATGTTAAGTTTCTCTTGATCTTCAGCCGACCCGGTAATTAGAACCATGCTTCTATCATTTTCCTGATCATTACACTTTCGTGTTATCGACCGTAGAACTCCATCGTAGCAGTTTCACTAAATTATTTCCATTCATATTTACGTTTTATTTGATTCACTTCCGTCCTTTCGAATCACGTGAATCTACATGTCACCATCGTCAATCGTTGAAACTTCTCCATTACTATCCTGACCATTCGATGAATATTTTCAATGTTATCTATTTTGAATTTCTCTTTCGGGTTAAGTTATTTGAAAACATTCCACATGCATTTAAGACTCCATACATTCTCCGAATTTCGAAATTTTTCGCTGAAATCTTTGAAATTATTATCTTATCATATTTACTAACCTATGTCTTCCACACTCGTGTAAATATCTTAATTTCTTCATATAATGACATTTCTATAATCCAAAATACCATTTCCTCCTCTACTATATATAAACTACTCAAGTTTAATTCAACAAGTTATTTTACCGACTCCTAAATAATTTCCTATGCAAAAGAGAGAACTCCAACTTTTCAAGTATGACCGTTTTATACTTTTAGTGTTTTAACTTATATCATTTACATCCTATTTCCGGTAACATATGAGAGTAATATTACATCTTTCTTTCCCAACCTAAACATTCGCAATTATATCCCAGTTGCACCTGACCAATTTATCTCCTTATCCTCGCCCTACCTGAACCCATTCTTTCTGATCTTGTTTCGTTACGCTATCTGATCTTGGTTTCCTTCCTTTTGCTTAGTCATCCCACTAGTGCTTGTCGTTGTTTATGTCACACCAGTTTAGTAGTAGGCCCTTTGGTTTTGAGATGTAGTCGTGGTGCATGAATATAGGTAGAGTGTGTAGACCTGTATGAGTGTGCTACCCTTAAGATGTTATTGATTGTGTTTTGTGTCATGTATGAATACACAGTGTTATTCAGGATACATGTGTGAAGTTGTATGAATGATATTAGTTATATAAGTGTGCATAGCTATACCACTTTAGGAACGTCTGTATATATTTTGAAAATTGTATTGGAGTATATACTAGTAGTGTGTGTAGTTGAAGGTACTTGTAGATGCTTGAAATAGTATGCTGGTAAGTCAAGCGTATGTTAGGTAATGATAATAGGTGTACTTATAGTTAAGTGAGTAGGCCTATTATATGATCTACATGTTAGTACGTGTGAATGTGTGCTCGTACGTAGATATGTATTGTGATTAGACGTAAGTAGTTATGTATTTGCTGCATGAGTATATATGTGATATACGTATGTTAGTAGGATTATAATTTTGTTTGGTATTGCTTGCTTTTACGGGATGTGTGTGCGTATATACCATGAGGTATACACGATTATTGCATGTTTTAACTATGTATGGATAAGTAGATGTGTTGGTATACTAATTATAGGTAGATGGATATGGTGTGAATATATATGTTACATGTGTGTGACTATACGATAAATGCATATATTAGGGAGGGTATTATAATTATACGTGTACTGATGTCTGTAGTATTATTATAGTATATAAAGTGATTGAACTATGAGGGTGTTACCCGACTAAATATTAAGTGTGATTGACATTATGGTATGTATGTGGTTATGTTGGTAGATGTGTATACATTGGAGTGGTATTGGTATAGGTATAGATACCGTGTTAAGCATATAGAGTATTCTGATATGTGTTTTGAGTCTCACTCAAGCTTGAGTGGGTATACTCGAAGTATATTGTTACATATGTCTGTGGTTTGCGTGTAGTACCATGAATATAGCGATGAATGATGTATATATAGTGATAGGATTGTTTATGCCTGGTTGTGTTACGCACATGATTGTGGGTCGCTATACCAGTATATAGTTATATGTGTTGGTCTTGTGGTATAGTTATTTACTAAGGACTTGCATGTGTGAACGTATATGTGCTAGCTAAACTAGGTGGGTAGATGTGCTGAGTATATAGTGGTATGATTAGTATATATGAATGGAATGTTAGCGTGTGTGGATGTGCACCATGCACGGGTAAGTATGTGCTTAGTTATATGTATTGGTGACTATGGTATGTGTGGCGTGTCATGAATATAGTTATAGGACCGTATGTGATGTGAATATATGGTGAAATATTTGCATGCAATTGAATGACTATATAATTGTGAAATTATAGTAGTGGTAAATGTATCTCAGATATAATAACATGATTTAATATTGTGTGGTGTGATTACTTGTGTTGATATGTTGGCATTGGATGTACACTAGGAGATATAGGGAGTATTGTATCCTTATTGTTTCGTTCATAGGTAGTTATCTAAACGTGGAGTATTACGATTGTATTTGCTGATGTGAACTATTTAATTGTTCGTGAGTTTGTGCACCATGGTATGTAATAAGTGTTTAATAGTTATATAAGGATGTACGTGATTATATGAATGATTGAAGTACGTGTATGAATTTGACTGACTATGATAGGCGTGAGCGTAGGATGGGCGTAAATTTATACATGTTTGGTAGTATTACTACTTGACTACCTAGTGCTTATATAATCACTTGTAGTGACTATGTCTGGTTTGAATTATTATGTGGTATGATTGGGGTAGTTACTAGAATGGCTATATATATCTGTATTTAGAAAGTCTGAGGACGGACTTTATTCTAAGGTGGGTAGGATGTCACGGTCTGTTTTCGATTGTACGCTTTTTGTGCACGTAGTCTTGTTTGTACACGCATTTATTTTAGACCTTGTTTGTATCCGAACCCTTTGATGTGATATGCCGTTGTGACCCTCTCGAAGAATATTAAATTGTGGAATTATTTTGGAACGTCATTTCACGGGTCGTTCTCTCACGATTTGACTTTGTTTGATGAGATGTCGCGATTTTCACTTTTGTCGTGAGACGTTTTTATTTTTAATTTCGTTCCTCGTCATCAGATTTGTGATTCGTCTTCTTAGTCTCGTTTCTCTCGTCGTCACGGTCACCCCAATATTTATCTTACAATTTAGAGCCCGTTGCTAAGGACGAGGTGTTTGTTGACGTTGAGCCTGGGTCCACTGTTGACGTGGAGTTCGAGGACACCGGCGACCAGTCGTAGAGACTTCTTCTGTGTTGCTTTCTGCTTAGTTCTTGTTAGGTTGTTGGTGCGTAGCACCTTTCTCTTTTTCTGTACGTTTTATTCTGTTGGCCATGCTTGGGGCCTTTTTAGACTCTTTTAAGCCTAGTGACTTTTCTGTGATGTTGAACTTTATTTGTGGACATTCTGAGATTGGAATAACTTTATTATCTCTCTTTTTTTTGTTCTGTTTCGCATTTGCAAGGACCTTTACTTGGTTATACCAGACGATTTACAGACTGTAACCTCACAGCTTCTAGTCTGAGCGGACCTTTTCACGCCTCGCCTTCCGTTTTTGGGAAGCGGGTCGTGACAGACATCCGCACTCTCCTAATATCTCTCGAAGAACTCTCACAAATTAATCAAAATAAGCATAGAGATTAAAGGCGGCTAGCCCTAGCTTTAGAATAAACCCCCTCTAAACAATTACAAGTTTGCCATTAAAAATATAATAGAGGGGAAAGGATTGAAAACGTCCCTAAGGTAGTGCGGCTGAAGTTGTGCGCGCGGGCTGGGTTCGGCGCCTCCTCTGGTAGGTGCGGATCACACCATTACTCCCCTCCCAATGAGCCACCTTGTCCTCAAGGTGGAAGTCTGGAAACTACTGCGACATCACGTCCATGGGCTCCCACGTGCTCTCGTGATCTGGCAAATCCTTCCACTGTAGCAGAACCTCGCGCTCACCCATGCTCCCTCTATGGACCCCCTTCAGCTCCGCTGGCTCCAACCTCACATCCATATCAGCTGTCAATGTCTCTGGAAGGGTGGGTGAAGGGGTATGATATCCGATCGCCTGGTGAAGCTGTGACACATGGAACACCGGGTGAATAACAGATCCTTGGGGTAATCTCAGCCTGTAAGCAACTGGTCCCACTGTCGCCTCGACCTTGAAATGTCCAAAATAACGCGACACTAACTTCTCATTCCTCCTGTGGGCCAAGGATCTCTGCCGGTAAGGTTTCAGCTTCAGGTATACCATATCTCCTGCTGCAAACTGCACATCTCTGCGAAGTACGTCTGCCCTCGCCTTAATAACCTGCTGAGCCCCGGCCAGATGGAGCTTCAGCTCCTCCAAAATCTGATCTCTCTCCGCCAAATATCGTTCCACATCTGATACTGGTGTCAACTCTTGCCCGTAATGCAGTAGATGTGGAGGGTCTCTGCCATACAGAATCCTGAACGGTGTCGTCTGGGCTGCCATGTGATACGATGTGTTATACCAATATTCCACACACGCCAGCCAACGAGACCGCTCCTTGGGATTTTCCGAAATGAAGCACCGCAAGTAAGTTTCCACACTCTTATTGACCACATCCGTCTGCCCATCCGTCTGCGGATGGTAAGCTGTGCTACGTCTCAACACTGTCCCCTGCAGCCTGAAAAGCTCCTGCCAAAACCTACTCAAGAACACCTTGTCTTTGTCAGAGACAATGGACTTTGGGGGACCGTGCAAGCAAATGACCTCCCTCAAAAATACCTCCACTACTGATACCGCACTGTATTGGTGCCAAAGTGGTACAAAGTATGCATACTTGCTGAGGCGGTCGACCACCACAAATATGACTGTATATCCTCCCGACTTCGGCAGACCGTCAATGAAATCCATGGAGAGATCCTCCTACACCCGATCGGGCAAAGACAACGGCTGTAGTAATCCCAGGGGGCATCACCTGATATTTGTGACGCTGGCAAACATCACACTTTACAACCATCTTTGCTACATCCTTCTTCATTTCTTTCCAGTAGACCTCCCTCGCCAGTCTCTGGTAGGTCTTGAGGACCCCAGAATGTCCTCCAACTGCGCTGCGTGGAACTCCTGGAGTATGACTGGTATATATGTCGAAGTCTACGGTAGAACCAATCTCCTCTAATATAGCAGACGTCCATCCCGAATAGAATACCCCGGGTACTCTATAGATCCCCGCTCTAGTGCTTCATGTATGCCTGCCAACACCTGATCCTGCTCCACCTCCCTCTGTAACGGCTCCCAGTCTTGGAGCACGGAAACTGCCAGTGCCGCCAACTCGACCTCCTACTCTCGCCGTGAAAGTTCGTCAGCAGCTTTGTTCTCTAGCCCCGGACGATATTCTATCTCAAATATGTACCCCATCAGCTTTCGCAGCCACTTCTGATGCTCCTCTGCTACCATGCGCTGCTCTAATAAGTATTTGAGGCTCCGCTGATCTGTGCGCACCAGAAAACTCCTTCCCAACAAGTACGGCCTCCACTTCTGAATAGACATGACTATGGCCATCAGCTTCCCCTCATAAACAGACCGCGGTCTGGCTCTTGTGGTCAACACCTGACTGAAATACGCAATGGGCCGCTGCTCCTGCATCAATACTGCTCCCAGCCCATATCCTGATGTGTCTGCCTCTACCACAAAGGGCCTGGAAAAATCTGACAACGCCAAAACTGGCACGGTGGTCATGGCCCTCTTTAGGGCCTCAAATGCCGTCACCGCCTCCTCCCCCAATGGAACTCGTTCTTCTTCAATAACTCGGTCAGTGGCCAAGCGATCGTCCCATACCCCTCCACAAATCTGCGATAGTAACCTGTCAAACCCAAGAAACCCCACAGCCCCCTGAGTGTGGTGGGACGCGGCCAGTCTAGATCGCCACTATCTTCGCTCTATCTGCAGCCACCCCTTCTGCTGACACCACATGTCCCAGATAATCCACCTGTGGCTGTCCAAATAAACACGTGTTCCTGTTCGCAAATAGCTGATGATATTGCAGCTCCTGAAACACGGCCTGCAGGTGGTCCAAGTGCTCCTCCAAGGTACGACTATACACCAATATGTCATCGAAGAAAACGAGTACGAATCGCCTCAGGTAAGAACGGAATACCTTATTCATAAGGGCCTGAAATGTAGCTGGTGCGTTCGTCAAGCCGAAAGGCATGACTAGAAACTCGTAGTGGCCCTCATGCGTCCTGAACGCCGTCTTGGGCATATCCTCCCGTCGCATCCTGATCTGATGGTAGCCCGACTTGAGATCTATCTTGCTGACTAGGGCTGCCCCAAGTAACTCATCCAGGAGCTCATCTATCACTGGTATAGGAAATTTGTCTGGCATTGTCTCCTTGTTCAATGCCATTTAATCTACGCAGAAGCGCCAGCTCCCATCCTTCTTCTTCACTAACAGCACTGGACTGGAGAAGGGGCTCACGCTAGGCTGAATCGCTCCCGCCTGCACCATCTCTGCCACCATCCTCTTAATCTCATCCTTCTGATGCTGGGGGTATCGATAGTGCCTGACACTAATGGGAGACACGCCCTCTCGCAGTACTATGGCGTACTCATGGTCCCTCGGTGGTGGTAGACCCCGCGGCTCCTGAAGACCTCCTCAAACTGCTCCATCAACTGCTGCACCTCTCCTGGAATGGGCTGCTCATCACTGGCCTCAGCGCCTCCCTCCTCCGTCAACGAATACAGCTCCACTAGGTATCCTCCTACCTTGGTCTGAATGGTTCCTCACCATGGTCTTCAACGAGACCAACACTCTGCATAGATTGGGGTCCCCCTGTAGTGTAAATGCTCTCACATCCTCCTGAAACTCCATCCTAAGCAGCTTCCAGTTTACTATCATTTCCCCAACGTCTGCAACCACGTCATGCCCAGAATGACATCGGTGCTCCCCAGGTCTAAAGGCAAAAAATCTGTGATCACATGTATCCCTTGTAGTGTCAGTACCAGCCCTCTGCAAACTCCCCAACTGCTCTCCTTCCCTGTCCCTATCATGACACTGAAACTACCACAGTCGATCAGCTGAAGCTCCCTGCTGGGCCACCTCTCCTGGAAATGAAGTTGTAGGTCGCCCCACTGTCAATAAGCACGGTCACCTCCTGGTCGCCGATCTCCCCCTCAACTTCATGGTATGGTTCGGTGTGAACCCTACTATGAAGTTAAGGGACACCTCCGCCACGTCTAGCAGCTAGCCCGCATGCTCCTCTGCCTCGGTTGTCTCATACTCGACGTCAGCCTCGTCATCATAGTCCTCAAGTAGCAACACCTGGAGCTTGTGCCCCGCACATCTATGACCCGACGTGAATCGCTCATCACATCTAAAACACAAGTCCTTCTGCCGCTTCTTCCTCATCTCTACATCCGTCATCCGCCTGAACTGCCCCCAGCCTGCAGTGCACTACTCCTCTCCCCAGTCTTCTCCATGGCCGCCGTATCCGCTCCCGTAGTGGCTCTCTGCTGTCCACCTGTCACTGGCTGGCTACGGCTCGCCGATCCACTCCATCCACTCCTGGCCTTCATATCCTCCAACTGATAGTCCTCTGCCATCTGAGCATACTCCATGGCCTCTATCAAACTCTGAGGCTTCAGCATGCGCACCGCTGCTCGTATAGTGGCCTTCAACCCCTTCATGAAGGTGCTCTCCATCGTCTCGTCGGTCACCCTGTGCACATGTCCTAATAGGGCTTCAAACCTCTCTAGGTAGTCTCTCACCGTGCCCTCATGTCTGAGTGATAGCAGCTGCTCCCGCACGTTCCCCAAGTGTGGTCTCTGAACCTCTCTACCATCTAATCCCTGATCTCCTCCCATAAGCAAAAGGAGCGATGTGCGTCCTTCCACTGAAACACGCGAGGGCATTTCCATCTAGGCAGATGCCCGATGCCTTCAGCTTTTGCTCCTCAGTCATGCGGGAGACTCTAAAAAATCTCTCCGCTTTGTAGATCTACGAGACCGGGTCCACTGCATCGAATATAGACATCTTTAACTTCCTTAGACGGTCCATATTGAATCCCCCGGTCTCCACGTCCTCTGCCGTGTCTAGGCTGTAGGTAGTGCTGACATCTGTCCTGGTGTTGCTCATAACCCCCATGGGGGCCTCTCCTATGTGCACCGTGGTTCCCACGTGGGCCTCCTCCTCGGTCCTCATGCCCGCCACCTTCGTCGTCTCTAAATCTGCCCAATGGCCCCTCCTAGAAGTCTCTGTAATCTCCTCACACACCTCCGGTGCATCCATCCTGGGGGGTGGTGGAGGCTGCAACCTGCCCTCGCCAAATCGAGGGTCGAGAGGGTCCCGATACCCTTCGTCGTCGTCGTCTCTGTACTCCTGGAAGTCCCCGGGGTCAAATTCCTCCTCGAAATCGCGCGTCGGGGCCCTTGTTAGTAAAAACGCGAATTTTTATGTTTTTTACGTTTAAACCCCGTCTAAAATGGTTCCCTTAATAAACGGCCGTCCATTTGAATTATTCGGAAATATACGTGCTTTTTAAGGGTTGACGAACAAAACGCGTTTTATTCTTGTGTTGCGCATGTTATGCGTTTTGAACGCATTTTAGGGGCACTTTTAAATCATTTTGAACTATGATTTAATGATCATACTTTGGTTTAATGCATGCTACATGGAATATAATAGTATAATTGTCATTTTGGTAAAAACTATGAACGCAATTTAAATCATGAATATAGAACTTATTTTACTCTTATTTCATATTGATATTGTTGATTTTTAAGTTCATTTGGATAAATGATATCTTGACAGTATTCGTATTTTTAGTCGCATTTTTTATCTGGGTTAACGAATTAAACACAATTTAACCCATTTATGTATTATTCCCGTATTGCACATATTTGACCGAATTTTTAACCAAACGTCTTTTTAAATTCATCGAATTAAATACGTTTTATTCATGTCCCGAATATTTCCTGTATTACATATTGCTAACAAGGGTCGGGACCCCCCGATGGGGCTGGTCGTCACGAAACTGCTGAAAACCCCCCTTCCCTGGCCTCGACAGCTCCTCGCGGGGGCTCACTTAGTCAATGGGGCAACGGGGGGCCTGGGACAAACCCGCCGGCCCCGTCTGCAGCTCCCGGTGCCCAAGCGGCCTCCCCATTGGTCGGGGGGTCGCTGGACCCCAAGGGGCTTCGCCGCCCCAGGGCGAACCCGAGGGAAGCCGCCGTCAGCACGGTGGTAATCATGCGAGGCAGAGGGGCCCGAGAGCAGCTCCCGCGCCCCCCCACTCCCTGCAGTGTCCCATGGGGGGCTGGCTAGGGCCGCCGCCCCCCTTCCGTGATTCGACGGCCTTTCGTCGCACTTCCTCGCAGTAATCGACCTTCCACGGCTCCTCTTCTTCATTCTCAACGTATTCTCCTCCACGTGGACGTTTTCCGCATCAAAAATCTCAACTTTTTTCGTTCCCTTATTCAAAGGTGGCGCCTTTGTTGTCGATTTAGGGTTCCCATCTCCTTTGTTGTTGGCCGCCAATTGGAAGATCAATTGCACAAATGCTCTTTGTGCTTCGCTTAATTCGTCGTTAATTGGTCAATGAAGGCCGTCAATTTCTTTATTGCTTCCTCGTTTCCCGTCAACGATCTCTTTACTCTGATCTTGTCCTTCGATCTTGTTGAAGTCACCATGAATCGTCACGTGCTCTGATACCAAATTGATAGATTCCAAAGCAAATCTGAAATTAAATTGCTAAAACAGCGAATAAAAAGATAATTTTGGCTACAATATATGGGCAACCACCCTCCCAAGATGTCGATAAGCGAGGACGTCCCCACTCTCTTAATATCCCTCGAATAACGCTCGAAGAACTCTGATAAATTAATCAAAATAAGCATAAGAGATTAAAGACGGCTAACCCTAGCTGTAGAATAAACCCACCTCTAAACAATTACAAGTTTGCCATTAAAAATAAAATAAATGGGAAAGGGTCAAAAACGCCCCTAAGGTGGTGCGGCTGAAGTTGCACGCCCGGGCGGGGTTCGGCGCCTCCTCTGGTAGGTGCGGATCGCACTATATGTATGGGGTATGCTTGTATTTTGCATGGATACATGTAAATTTATAGGTTACTAGGTTTCTTCATGTTTAAGATAACTAGAAAATTTAACTACAAGAGGAAGTGACGAAATTATTTAAATTTTGTTTAAAAATTGTTTCCTTTAAAATTGTGTTATATATATACTAGTCATAACATGTGCCCGTGGGCACAGTTAATTTAAGATTTTCCACCGCAAAATCTTTGTTCCACAAAAAATAATTTCCAAAATTAAAATTGCACGGAACAACAAATTAGCGTAAAAATATTTAGCGTCACAGGCACATTCTGCGCGGAACAACAAATTCAGCGCATGCACCTTCGGTGCGAAACAACAAATCCGGGGCGGGTGCCTTCAGCGCAGAACAACAAATTCGACGCGGAACAACAAATTCGGGACGGGCGCCTTCGGCGCGGAACAACAAATTAGCGTTAAAAAATTTCAGCCGGCGCCTTCTGTGCAAGAAAATATTCTCATCTTGTTACCACATGCGTCGAAGAGATGGTGGGCTCCGCGTTGAGGGAGAGATGATTCGATCTGCAGCAACATTCGATCTGGCAAGTTAAAGTTTTTTCCCAAATGCATTAATTACATGCACTCTACTATTTCCCAGAAACTTTCATTCCCTAAAAACTTTCATTTCCCAGAAATGGTTTTCCCTCCAAAACTTTCCATAAAATCTCATCTCAACCATTCATCCCTCAAGATTAAATCTCAGACGTTCTTCTATCAACCCTTTTGTCCTAGTTAGCTTGTCCTAGTCAGCCCTAGAATTCAAAAACAGTCATCAAATGTAATATAGATATATATATTGAAAATAATGGGTATCATATGTCAATGAGCATCTGTGTCAATTCACTCTATAATTTTTTAGATAATTGGCACCGTTTATTTTGATCATCCTCTGAAAAAACAAGCATACGATGAAAACCAGGCATACCAAAATTCTAGTGAACCCAAAGCTTTTTGCTCGTTGATCTATTTGTTGAAAAATTAATGGTTTTATAACAATATGACCTTTTTCACCATTAAATCGACTAGCAAATTTTTTTACATTCACTAGATCTTTAATGTATTTGGGTCTTAGAATATAAACATCAAAATGAATGTAGCTGATCATTCAAAAAATGTGGCTGGAACTTTTCAAAACACAAGTGCTCATATATCAAATGATACACATTATTCCCTCTCACGCACATTTATATACACACCATAATATATATTGTAATATTTTATATAGCCATACCCTCAGACCATACCTTCTACCAATTTGTCATGTCCTGCTACAGTATCCTTTCAGTATATGTGTATATGCTTATTAGGATGATAAAATACCCTAAGAATTCATTGAAGCACATTAGACATTTTTAGAATTTTAAATTCAATATTGTACAAGATTGGTGGATTGATGCTTATTCCCAAATCTTGTTGATGGGGACATCAGGGTTTACACGCGCAGGAGGCATCGTATTCAGCCCAGCTCATTGTGGATGGGTCCAAGCCCATTTTAAGACATGAATGTATTTTTTTCTCTTTTTTAGTTTAGTCCCACATTAGGTAGGATGTGAGGGTTGAGGGTTTGTTATTCTATTTAAAGCCGTGTAACGTGACACTTTAATATCAATGAAAGTTTGAAAGCTATTTTCCCTCAAACCTGTGAAAGGTCCTCTCCTTGGTGCGAAGCCTTGGATCCATTGGTGTGAAACCAAGCTATTTTCTTCCCCAAATCCCTAAATCGTTCGTGTTCTACATCAAATTGGTATCAGAACCGAACAATTCTTCTTTGTTCACAAAAACCCTAGTTTAAGAAAACCCCAGCCGACATTTTCCACCAACAAAAAAACCCTTAAAAAGGGGGTCCCTCACGAAACCCGCACGCCGCATCCCTCTGATTTCATCTCGGATCTCCCTCTCCTCACATCGTTATCTCTTCCGAAGCTCGAGCAGATCTCGCGGCGGGTGCTCTCGGATCTCATCTCTCTAAGGAAGAGGCCGACTCCCCTCCTCGTCGTTCTCTCTCCGCCTCTCAATCCTACTCGCCTCCGTCCATTCGCCGCTCGACCCCGCTCGTCACTCAAGTCGCCTCTCAGAGCGACGAGCCCCAGATCTGCTCCGACCCTTTCAGATCTCCGCTCACCGTCCTCCTCGCTGAAAAGCTCGCCACGACACTCAGATCTCTCTTTCTCCGAACCCTCTCAGATCTGCACGTCCCCTTCATCGACGGAAGCTTCCAAGCCGTCCAAGCCGTTCGCTGCTCCCTCTCAGATCTGCACGACGCCTTCCGCCGCCACCTTCTAGAAGATCGAAAGTAGGACTGCGATTTTTCACACTTTTGTGACGCATGGTGACAAGCATAGTAAAGTGATCATTGATAGCGTAAGTTGCATAAATGTTGTGTCATCTAACCTCGTTACCCGCATAGGTTTACAGCCAGTCCCACACCCTAGTCCTTATAAGCTATCATGGGTGGATGATTCATCCATTGGCATCAAAGAAAGATGTCTTGTCCCTATTCAGTTCGGATCATATAAGGACAAGATTTGGTGCGATGTACTGCCCATGGATGTTGGTCATATCATCTTGGGGAGGCCTTGGCTTTTTGACATGGATGTCACGATTTTCGGTCGCTCGAACTCGTGTACGTTCACACATGAAGGCAAGAAAATCAAGCTGAATCCCATACAACCCAAGATGACCGCTCCTGAAAAGAAGGAAGCAACTAAGGGCAAGAGCTTACATATTATTAGTCCTAAGGAGCTGAAACGAGAAGTTAGAAAGGACTCAGTCATGTATGCCTTAGTTGCGAGGGAGATTTGTGAGACTACTCAGAAGGAGATCCCAGAAGAGATAACACCTATAATGAAGGAATTCCGTGATATTTTTCCTGAAAACCTCCCGGACTGTCTTCCACCCATGCGTGATATTCAGCACGCCATAGACTTAGTCCCAGGAGCTACACTTCCCAACTTGCCTCATTACCGAATGAACCCCACTGAGCATGCCGAGCTGAAAAGGTAAGTTGACGAATTGTTAGCCAAAGGTTTTATCAGGAAAAGTATGAGCCCATGTGCTGTGCCAGCTCTCCTCACACCCAAAAAGGATGGATCATGGAGAATGTGTGTGGATAGCCGTGCAATTAATAAGATCACGGTTAAGTATCGTTTTCCTATCCCTAGGCTTGATGACATGCTTGACATGATGACTGAGGCCACAATATTTTCAAAGATTGATCTTAAGAGTGGTTATCATCAGATTAGAGTTCGCCCAGGGGATGAATGGAAAACGGCCTTCAAAACGAAGGATGGTTTATATGAGTGGATGGTCATGCCTTTTGGCCTATCCAACGCCCCTAGCACGTTCATAAGAGTGATGATCAAGTAATACGACCATTCATGGGAAAATTTCTAGTAGTATACTTTGATGACATTCTTATTTATAGCCAATCTAGGGGCAACACATAGACCATCTGCGGCAGGTGTGCATTACCCTGAGGAAGGAGAACCTTTATGCAAACCTTAAGAAGTGTTCCTTCCTGACTGATAGCGTCATCTTCTTATGTTTTGTTGTTTCCTCAGAGGGAGTGGGTGCGGATCCCCAAAAGATCCAAGCGATAGTAGATTGGCCTGAACCCCGCAACCTACAAGAGGTTAAGAGTTTTCATGGGTTAGCCACATTCTACCGTCGATTTATAGCGGGATTCAGCACCATCATGTCCCCAATCACTGATTGTATGAAAAAGGGGGACTTTATATGGTCTAGGTCTGCCGCCAAGGCGTTTGAGGATATAAAGAAGAGTATGACTAAAGCGCCTGTAATGCGCCTCCCGGATTTCATAAAAGCATTTGAGGTTGCATGTGATGCATCAGGTATAGGTATAGGCGGAGTTTTAAGTCAAGAAGGGCATCTTGTGGCATACTTTAGTGAGAAGCTTAGTGATGCCAAACTACGATACTCCACCTACGATAAGGAATTCTATGCGGTAGTGCAGGCATTACGATATTGGAGACACTATCTCCTACCGCAAGAATTTGTTTTGTTCTCGGATCATGAGGCCTTGAAATACCTCAATTCCCAGAAGAAACTAAACTCTAGACACGCTTGGTGGGTTGGTTTTCTTCAGGAGTACACATTTGTCCTCAACCATAAAGCGGGGGTTGAGAATAGGGCCGCTGATGCACTCAGTCGTAGGGTGGCTCTACTATCTGCTATGAGTGTTCAGCTGATAGGATTCGAGAGGATTAAGGAAGATAACATGTCGTGCCCAGACTTTAGCGAGATCTTTGTTATCCTTCAGGATGAGTCAATACGTGAGCACGATAGATATTCCCTGCAGGATGTATATCTTTTTGGGGCCACACGGTTATGTATCCCACATACTTTGTGAGAGATTTTATTGTCTGGGAGATACATGCTGGAGGTTTATCAGGGCACTTTGGGAGAGATAAGACGATTGAGTCAGTAGAGAGTCAGTTTTATTGGCCGAGCCTTAAGAGGGATGTTGCCACCCTGGTGGGGCAATGTCGAGTTTGTCAGATGGCTAAGCATAGAAAGCAGAATACTGGCCTCTACACACCTTTACTCGTGCCAGATTGTCCCTGGCAAGACGTTAGTATGGATTTCGTGCTAGGACTCCCACGCACACCGAAAAAGCACGATTCAATTTTTGTCATTGTGGATCGATTCTCGAAGATGGCACACTTCATACCTTGCTCCAAAACCTTAGACGCTTCACACATTGCCAAGCTTTACTTTGATGGGGTTGTTCGTCTCCATGGTCTGCCCAAGAGCATAGTGTCTGATAGGGATGTAAAATTCATGAGCTACTTCTGAAAAACCCTATGGCATATGATGGGCATTAAGCTCAAGTTCTCCACTGCTTACCACCCCCAGACTGATGGTCAAACTGAGGTAGTAAACCGTAGTTTAGGGAATCTTCTCGGTGCTTAGTGGGTGAAAATCCTAGGAATTGGGATCTGATATTGTCCACTGCCGAGTTTGCATATAATGGGTCAAAAAATAGGTCCATTGACATGAGTCCATTTGAGGTAGTTCATGGGTACAAACCTAGAAAGCATATAGACCTCATTCCCATGTCGCATCATCATAGAGTGTCTGAGTCAGCTGAGTCATTTGCACAACACATTTATGACTTGCATAAAGAGATCAGCAGGAGAATTCATTCTAGCAATGAAAAATATAAGGCCATTGCAGATACTCACAGGCGCTTCAAAGAGTTTAATGAAGGAGACTATGTTATGGTGCGACTCAGATCTGAAAGGTTTCCTCCTAGAAC
This sequence comes from Scilla litardierei, assembly GCA_030789695.1. Classification (NCBI taxonomy): domain Eukaryota; kingdom Viridiplantae; phylum Streptophyta; class Magnoliopsida; order Asparagales; family Asparagaceae; genus Scilla; species Scilla litardierei. Next base: position 64,610 of record JAULAV010008167.1, on the reverse strand, counting down.
CTTGAAGAAACTGCAGGCTCGTGCTGGCCCATTCAAAGTCTTAAAGAAAATTGGTTCTAATGCATATGTGATAGACCTCCCTGCAGATTATGGGATAAGCTCAACTTTTAATATTGAAGATCTAGTGGCTTATAAAGGTCCAACAGCTGTACCCACAGACCCATTCGTTGAGCCCTCCCAAGATGACTTGAGTGTCCCTGCTATTCCTCCGCCTACTCCTTTACCACCCATACATCCACATAGAGAGCAGATTGACCGCATATTAGATGAACAGGTTATATCAACCAGGCATGGTGGTTATCAGCGTTACTTGGTGAGTTGGAAAGGCCGACCAGAATTAGACTGTACTTGGATTACCAGAACAGAACTCCAAAGGCTAGATCCAGATTTGCTTGAGCACCATGACAGCCAGCAGGCCCTACACTCGTCGGAGCCGAGTTCTTCCCACCCGGGGAGAGTTGATGGGGACATCAGGGTTTACACGCGCAGGAGGCATCGTATTCAGCCCAGCTCATTGTGGATGGGTCCAAGCCCATTTTGAGACTTGAATGTATTTTTTCTCTCTTTTAGTTAGTCCCACATTGGGTAGGATGTGAGGGTTGAGGGTTTGTTTTTCTATTTAAAGCCGTGTAACGTGACACTTTAAGATCAATGAAAGTTTGAAAGCTATTTTCCCTCAAACCTGTGAAAGGTCCTCTCCTTGGTGCGAAGCCTTGGATCCATTGGTGTGAAACCAAGCTATTTTCTTCCCCAAATCCCTAAATCGTTCGTGTTCTACATCACTTGTCTTGGCAAGCTTACAACAATTTAATTTTTGAATTGGTCCCTTAAAGCAGATCTGGACAGCAAATTAGGGTTATAATGCGGAATTAGGAAATACGTGTGTTATGGATAAGTGGCAGGAAAGGGAATATGCGGAATTGATTGGAGGTGGTTTTAATGTACAAAAGAATCCCCCCACCCCACCCCACCCCACCCCACCCCCAAAAAAAAACAACCCCCCCCCCCCCCCCCCTTCAAGAGTTCTTGACAAATCGGGATGTTCCACCTCAGGACAGAATAGAAATACAATAAAAATATGAATTTTTTAATCAGATTTCAACATAAATAAAAATAAACTGGATCAGATATGCAGTTACTATAGTATTCGCGCTGCTCTAGTATTTGCAACTGCGACAGTAGTTTATGACATTTCTCACATATTGTTTTGGATCAACTACATATGGATGCCTGAGATTTTGAAGCCAATCATCCTGCGGTTAGATGCATTTGAATCTAGGTTTGAATCAACAGAGCAGATTCGAGTTCATCCCCACAAAAAAAGTTAAAGCTTTAAATCATCCTCAAAGAAAAAATTTCAAGTGATGGCCAAATCATATCCTAAGTCTGCACTAGAGGTATTAAAAGTTGAATATTAACCTATGTCCAATTCAAAAACAACACCTTCATCCAATCTTCCATTTGCTATTTGTTTACAATCTGTTAGACAAAATATCAAAAGAAACATATAGTTTATTGCTTCTTTCGCTGCCAAAAAGATCTGCAATCAATCGCTTTCTCGATTCAATCTTCAACTGATTGAAAGTTCCCTCAAGTCAACTTTTCTTCTCGACCAATAATCTCTCCACGCTTCTTCAAGTTATCACCAGAAGATAATGATCCCTTTCTAGAATTTTCAACAATAATTAATGTCAAAAAATATTTGATGGGGTCGCTTTGATGAGTTAGAAGTTGTGAGATCCTACATCATGTTCAATATATTCATTCGAAGTTCTTCATTGTTTCATTTCAAAACGCAAGGTCTAGATTCTCTAACCAAAGAAGATTTGATGCAGAACAAACCCATGATTACCTTCTGAAAATTTTCAAAATATGGTTGAAAGGTTGATTTTAGAATTCTTCACGTTCAGACATTATTATTAAAATTTTAAATTTTTAAAAAATATTTCTGTAGCCTTTTCTACAAAAGGCAGGTCTTTTTATGATTTTAATTCACATAGAATCAGTTTCTTAGTTTTTCCTATAAAAAGGCATTATGCCTTCTCTAGTAAGGAGAGAGATAGTTGACAATAAATTGAGTTTTTTTAAAGATTTGTTATCATTCAACCAGTGATTAGTGATTTGGGGTATGAGACTGTAATGGCACATTCGTTTTCCCCTCTTTCTTTTTTTCTTTTTCTTTTTATCTTTTCTTGGCCCGCTCCGAGGCCCAGCCCACTGGCCCCCTTTTATTTTCCCCTCTTCCCCCTCAGTGCCCCCGAAGCCCGAGCCTCTTAGAGCTTTAGGAAACTCTCCCTTCTCTCTCTTGTTCTCACTTACCGCAGCGAAGGCCCGGCCTTAGGGTTTTCTTTCGTCGCCCTGCAGTAGCGGAGATCCTCTCCTTCGCACGCACACAGTGAGCGCCACAAAGCCTCGAGGGCTTCGATCAAGGGCCCCCTCCCCTCTTTTCTCTCTCTCTCCCTCTCCTGCGTCATGTAGACCCCTCGATGGGGCTCGCTGCCTTGTCCCATCCCTGCAGGATGCCACCGCCTCTTCCCCAGTCGCTCGCTGTGGACGTGATGCCTATCTGAGGGTTTAGCTATCTATAAAACCCCCTTCTCCTCCTCCTTTAGAGAGCTCAGTAAGCATGTCTCCTCTATTTTTCGAAGCTGATTTCTTCTGATTCTTCGGCTTGATGCTTGCGGGTTTTGATGTGGCCTTTGGATTCTTAATTTTCTGATTCTCGGCTTTGATACATGTAGACTTTATCCCCTTTCTTCTGCATTGATTTTGATTCTTAGGGAGAGGATGAATTGGCGGTAGGATTATGGTTTTATTGTCCATATTGCTATTTCGTGGGGTCGGACGCCCTCGCCTACTTGCGCGGGGTCCCGGAGTTGTTGGTGGGGCTGTTGGGGGTTCAGTGGCTTCCTCCCCCGCTGCTTAGGGTTTCGGTGGGCTCTGCTTGCTGGTCGGGGCTCCTCTGCTGGCTGTTTGGACTACCCCTTGCTTGCGGCATGGTTCTTGCTTGCTGACTTGGCTTCGTGGGTTGTTGTTTGTGCGTGACTGGTTCCTTCTACTTGCGGGTTTGGGTTCAGTTGAGTCACTTGCTTGCAATTTGGGTTTCTGTGTGGTATTACTTGGGTTGTGAGCCCCGTTTCCCAACAGATTTGGTTGTTAGCCCCTAGTTTTTTTACTAAGAACCCCGTGGACCTTGCCGTAGGCACGGGTATCCCCCCACAGTGTGATGAGAAGACCCCAATCTGATCCACTGGCCTAGACCCTCTAGCGCCATCACGAGTTGACTCTTGGTCTTTCTTTATTTAAGCAATTCTTATGTTTTTCTTTTTTCATGGTCGTTGCAAGAATTATTCATTGTTGCTTATTTTTCTATATCAGCTCAGTTTGGAATATCTTGCCATGAAGAACATCCATGCTCGTACTTATCTCATGCCAGTTTCATGCTCATGTTGTCTCATGAGCTTATTAGTATCTTGTTAGTTTAATATTGTTAAATTAAGTAGCATTGGGATGTTCTTATGATGGCACACTACTATGTTGGTACTGGATGACTAGTGGACTATCCTGAGATTGGTTCTTGACTTGGCAGATTACTGAATGACTAGTGGACCATCCTGAGGTTGGCTCTTGACTTGATGGGTTACTATTACCGGTACGGTAATAGTTTTCCCTTGGCTACGTAGTTTAGGTAATATTAAACTTGACACACCTCACGACACTAATAACTAATAAAAAGATTACTTTTTGATTGACTCATCGGGGTTGGAGAAACTTATGATTGGGGAGTACATGGGCGACTGGGACATGATCTATAACCCCGAGTTAGGGGGATTCTATCATGCAGATGGATCCTGAGTCCTGGGTTAGACAGGGACAGCCATCTTGATGAGTCCTGGAGCCCCGCTACAGGCCACAGTGTTACAGCTCTTACAGGTTCAGTTCTTACAGTACGATACTTTACACTTTTGGACTCTGCCCGGGGTCGCATCCTGGCGGTCAAGGTAGCTTCCAGATGCTTATTGTACTCCTCCTCATAAGTCACGGCCTAAGATTGGTTCACTTTAGTTAGTACCATCTTTACCGTAGTTGTGCTCTTTTTAACCTTCATGACGTATCTCTTTCATGTGCCCTTTCTGCTGCTGTCACGTCGCTTTTTTGTACCTCCTTATACTTCTGTGGTATGGGTTCGTGGATTACCAAGTCAGGTTACTTCCTGTTTAACACTATATGACTTTGATTGTCTTGTTTCCTATTGTGCACCCTTACTTTTTTGTCCCTTGTTTAGATATTGTCTACTCTATTGAGCATGGTGCGACCTTTGTTGTCCACTAGGTATGATGCACAGGATCACACAGAGGTGTTTGAACACGAGGAGTTGGAGCTTTAGCTACAGGACCTTGAGAGGAGTCAGGACTCCCAATGCTGGACTACTTGAGCCTTGACGTTACGGCAGGTACGTGTTCCAATTACGCTTCAGCAGTAGTGTAGCTTTTACTTTGTCTCTTTCCTGTTCAGTACTACCATACCTGTTTGTTACTGTCTTTTCCTTATTTAGAACTGTGTTACTTGTCATAGCTAGAGTGTCCTCGTTACTTCTGCACTGCTCCACATTGACTTCACTGACACCTGCAGGACATGCACACTCGTGTTTCAATCGTTGCAGGACCTGCCGGGAGGTGGGACGTTACAAAGTGGTGACCCACGCAGGACCACGCAATCGCCTCGTGAACAGTGTAGAGCAGGTAGGAAGTGCAATACTCGATTGACTCAATCTTGCTTGTGGATGCAGGTGTGTATATACGCAAGAGACATAAGACCGTCCAGGAGAGCATTCATGGCTTCGGGATCAGGATATGGTTCCGGTGGCACCGGATCCAACACGGTGTATCGGATTTCAGACCAGGCCTTGCGAGAGTTGATCCAGGCTATACAAGAAGAACCCAGACAGGATGGAGGAGTGCATCAGTTTCGATTTCTTCGGCCGTCGGGTTTTAATGGACGAGGAGATGCTTTGGCTGCGTAAGGGTGGATGTGTTCGATCACCGTCATGCTGAAGGCAGCAAAGGTGCCTCCAGCGTTGTGGATTAGCATGGCGAAGCTACAATTGACTAGAGATGCCAGAGACTGATGGGATGCTGCAGAGGACCGTTTATCTAAGCCGATCTCTTGGGCTACGTTCAAGGATGAGTTCAATGGCCAGTACTTCTCACCGGAGGCACAGATCATGGACCTGGAGCAAGGCTCCATGACTGTAGAGAAGTAAGACGCTAAGTTTTCTAAACTCAGCAGGTGTGTAGCTTGATGCAAGATCACTAACCATACTTTGTGTTTACGTTTGCTAACGATTGGTGTTTCAGGTTCGCCAGGGACATGATGTCCACCCCTCAGGCTCGGGCCAAGAGATTTTCAGTAGGGCCTGGACATCGACATCCGCGACAAATTGGTGGGACTCAGGCCGACGACCAACGATGAGATGTTGTCCACAGTTCGTGAGTACGAGTACATGCAGCAGGAGCGAGTACGACGAGAACAAGCAGGAGTCCCTTCCAGACGGTCACCATCACCTAAAAAGAGCCAGACTTTCACCACGGAGGCGATGGAGACGGACGCTCCCGGCTTTTAGCTTGTACTATAAGTTGTTTCAAACTGATCTTCATTTTTGTTGTGACCTATTATTGTTGGACTTCTTTTGTGTATGGTTGTATTATCATGTTCTAAAATTTCGAGGACGGAATTTTTCTACGGTGTGGAGAATGTAATGGCACATCCTTATTCCCCTCTTTCTTTTTTCTTTTTCTTTTTTCTTTTCTTGGCCCGCTCCGAGGCCCAGCACGCGGGCCCCCTTTTATTTTCCCCTCTCCCCCCTCAGTGCCCCAAAGCCAGAGCCATTTAGGGCTTTAGGAAACTCTCCCTTCTCTCTCTCGTTCTCACTTTCCGTAGCGAAGGCCCCAGGCCTTAGGGTTTTCTTTCGTCGCCCTCGCAGCAGCGGAGATCCTTTCCTTCGCACGCACGCAGCAGCGCCACGAAGCCTCGAGGGCTTCGATCGAGGGCCCACCTTCCCTCTCTTCTCTCTCTCCCTCTCCTGCGTCATGTAGGCCCCTCGATGGGGCTCGCCACCTTGTCCCATCCCTGCAGGATGCTACCGCCTCTTCCCCAGTCGCTCGATGTGGACGTGATGCCCATCTGAGGGTTTGGCTGTCTATAATACCCCCTTCTCCTCCTTGCAGAGAGCTCGGTAAGCATGTCTCCTCTATTTTTCGAAGCTATTTTCTTCTGATTCTTCGGCTTGATGCTTGCGGGTTTTGCTGTGGCCCTTGGATTCTTAATTTTCTGATTCTCGGCTTCGATACAGGTAGACTTTATCCCTTTTCTTCTGCTTTGATTTCGATTCTTAGGGAGAGGATGAATTGGGGGTAGGATTAGGGTTTTATTGTCCCTATGCTATTTAGTGGGGTCGGACACCCTCGCCTACTTGCGTAGGGTCCCGGGGTTGCTGTTGGTGCTGTTTAGGGGTTCGGTGGCTTCCTCCCTCGCTGTTTAGGGTTTCGGTGGGCTCTGCTTGCTGGTCGAGGCTCCTCTGCTTGCTGTTTAGGCTTTCCCTTGCTTGCGGCTTGGTTCTTGCTTGCTGACTTGGCTTCGTGGGTTGCTGTTTATGCTCGGCTGGTTCCTTTTACTTGCTGGTTTGGGTTCAGTTGGGTCTCTTGCTTGTTGTTTGGGTTTCTGTGTGGTATTACTTGGGTTGTGAGCCCCGCTCCCCAACGGATTTGGTTGTTAGCCCCTAGTTCCTTACTAAGAACCCTGTGGACCTTGCCGTAGGCACGGGTCCCCACAGTGTGATGAGAAGACCCCCAATCTGATCCACTGGTCTAGACTCTCTAGTGCCATCACGAGTTGACTCTTGGTCTTTCTTTATTTAAGCAATTCTTATGTTTTTCTTGTTTCATGGTTGTTGCAAGAATTATTTAGTGTTGCTTCTTTTTCTATCTCTTGGTCTTTCTTTATTTAAGCAATTCTTATGTTTTTCTTGTTTCATGGTTGTTGCAAGAATTATTTAGTGTTGCTTCTTTTTCTATATCAGCTCAGTTTGGAATATATTGCCATGAGGAACATCCATGCTCGTACTTATCTCATGCCAGTTTCACGCTCATGTTGTCTCATGAGCTTATTAGTACCTTGTTAGTTTAATATTGTTAAATTACGTAGCCTTGGTATGTTCTTATGATGGCACGCTACTATATTGGTACTGGATGACTAGTGGACTATCCTGAGATTGGTTCTTGACTTGACAGATTACTGGATGACTAGTGGACCATCCTGAGGTTGGCTCTTGACTTGACGGGTTACTATTACCGGTACGGTAATAGTTTCCCCTTGGCTACGTAGTTTAAGTAATATTAAACTTAACACACCTCACGACACTAATAACTAATAAAAAGATTACTTTTTGCTTGACTCAGCGGGTTTGAGGAAACTTATGATTGGGGAGTATGTGGGCAACTGGGACCTGATATATAGCCCCGAGTTAGGAGGATTCCATCATGCAGATGGATCCTGAGTCCTGGGGGCAGAAGGGACGACCATCTTGATGGGTCCTGGAGCCCTACCACAGGCCATAGTGTTACAGCTCTTACAGATTTTGCAGCTCTTACAGTACGGTACTTTACACTTTTGGATTCTGCCCAGAGTCGCACCCTCGCGGTCAAGGTAGCTTCCAGATGCTTATTGTACTCCTCCTCATAAGTCACGGCCTATGATTGGTTCACTTTAGTTAGTACCATCTTTACCGTAGTTGTGCTCTTTTTAACCGTCATGACGTCTCTCTTTCATGTACCTTTCTGTTGCTGGCACATCGCTTTTTTGTACCTCCTTATACTTCTGTGGTATGGGTTTCTGGATTACCAGGTCAGGTTACTTCCTGTTCAGCACTATCATAACTTTGGTTGTCTTGTTTCCTATTGTGCACCCTTACTTTTCTTGTCCCTTGTTTAGATATTATCTACTCTATTGAGCATGGTGCGACCTATGTTGTCCACTAGGTACGACGCACAAGATCACACAGAGGTGTTTGAGTACGAGGAGTTGGAGCTTTTGCTACAGTACCTTGAGAGGAGTCAGGACTCCCAGTGCAGGACTACTTGAGCCTTAACGTTACGGCAGGTAAGTGTTCCAATTACGCTTCAGCCGTAGTGTAGCTTTTACTTGTCTCTTTCCTGTTCAGTACTACCTTACCTGTTTGTTACTGTCTTTTCTTATTTAGAACTGTGATACTTGTCATAGCTAAAGTGTCCTCCTTACTTCTACACTGCTCCACATTGACTTCACTGGTACCTGTGGGACCTGCACACTCGTGTTTCAATCGTAGCGGCACCTGCCGGGAGGCGGAGCGTTACAGAGACCCTAGTTGAGGCATGAAGACTTCATTCGATGTGAAATCAATGTTAGGGTGTGAAGCATTCGATTCTATCATTTTTCTTTTCCCTAAATCTTCAAAAATTAAAAAGCCATAGCCACCAACTCTCACGCTCCAACCATTTTCACTTAGGATCCATCTTCCGTTAACTATCATCACATGGGAAAGCAATGCAGTGCATCTCCATGACCATAACCTAGGTGACATGTCGATCACCTCAAGTCACGTACATCTAAAAGGTGGTTAATTGTCTAGGTGGAAGACCCCGTAAATTTTAACATACCACACCACATGGTACTCAAAATTTTGCTGATATGCATCAACACATGCACACATCCATATCCTGAAAAACAATTGACAGCTAAGAATTTTCATTTAAACTAGAGACTGAATATGCACTCCATGAGTCAGTTTTTTATTCTGTGTGAAGCAGATAAGACTGTATACGTACATCCGCAGATTCAAGACCTTGTCCAATCATGAATAGCACCGCAACCATGCAACGGACTTGATGCCACAGAAAAGCACTACCCTTTATTGTCATGGCCCATAGTTCATCAACATCAAATCTGAGAGAAATATAAGATGAATAGATAGTGCATGAAAAACAGTATAAAATTAACTTAAAAGCTAAATGGCAATCTGCAAGAAATTTACAACAGAGTTATCCAAATTTTCTGAAAAAACTGCATTTATCAGATGTAAGGTCATACAGACACGCTTTTGTTGTATAAAAGAATGAAAAAACAATATTGTCTTCATACATAAAATCCATGAATAATATGACAATCCAACTAAACACAGGTACTACTACTACTACTACTTAATCAGCACAAGAAGATGGTAAATGTCTGCTCTTTATGTGAACTTCCAAACGACTGGACTTCTGGTGTATGGGGGAATAACATGATATGGAATATTTAAATTTCAACTTGGGCATTCAAGTCTGAAGAAACTGAAAGATTTCGTTTCACCTAAGATGTCAAATATTCAAGTAGAAGTTCAAATGTATGGTTCAGCTACAAATCATCGGCAGAAACCAGTTCATCATATTCATGGATGTTTTGCAGGCAAGCCCTTCTATCGTGATAGCAAATGATACCTCACAGCATAACAACAACATTACAGCCAAGACCACTCTTTTAGGCACGAGCCTTTAAAAGGATGGTTTCCTATGCTGAAGGCATTCTTGTAACACGTTGTTTCAAAAAATGAGGAAGGTACAACTAGCATGCCAGAAGCAGGCAATAAGAGAGTTATCAATAATCCCATTAAATGTAAAATTGTTTAGTAGAAGCTATTATATTTATGTGTAGGCTATTCACAACTCATTCACTGGAATAAAGCACAAAGGAAGATGATGGGCTCATCACCTACTATAGGCGGCGCACCAGAGGAGGAGCCGGCTCAACCGCATGATCAAGGGACGTATTCGCAACCTTTAGGCTTTTTTCTATTGCTTTATTTGTGATAGGGGTAAACTTGTAAATTGCTAATTAGTGAATTGGTATTTGCGGGGGGAAATGCCGGCCGACCCTAGCTCATGCATATTTTGATATTTTGTGATTGGGATGAGATTTCACATAGTTCTTCGGGGGAGGGTAGGAACATCCCCTATCAATCGGCGTCTTGAGAGAGAGGTTGACCCTTTGATTGTAGCCAATTATCCATTTATTTTCAGTTTTCTACTAATAAAAATTTCAGATTTGTTTGAGTTCTATCAATTTGGTATCAGAGCGTACTGATCCATGTCGGCGTCGACGAGGGCCAAAAATCGTATTGATGTGGTGGAGGAGATGCTTAACGGGGAGATCGAGGGTGTGAAGAAAACTCTAACAGAGAGTGGCGAAGCAATTGCAAAGTTAACGGCTACCGTTGATCGGATCGCGACTTCCAACGAGAGGATCACGGCTTCCAACAAGAGGATCACGGCTAGGCAAGACAAACAAGACGAGGCCCTCGTGCAAATCATCTTTCAACGTTTGATCCTCACCGGGAAGGGTGGAAACGACGACGCAAACCCTAATCTTTCGAAAAAGGTGCCACCTTTGGAGAAGGGGAATGAAAAGATAGAGACTTTTGATGAGGAATTACTTTCCGACGCCGACGATTACTTCATTGACGAAGAGGAAGAGCCATGGAAGAAAGAGGAGATCGTCGGACATCAGCAGAGCTTCGAGGGCAGCCGGCCGAACACCCAGACTCAACCGGGGGGCGGCCGGCCCAGAATAAGGGCAGGGGCAGCCGTCCCGCCCAGACTGGTCTCATGCAGGGTCTGCTGAACCCTGCTGGCCTCCAGCAAGGTCGGCCGACCCTGTCGAGTAATTCATAGGGGCCGTCGGGCCTCCAGCAGCTCTGATAAGGCCCGCCGGGGGCTCGGCAGCCCCTGGCAATCCCTTGGCATCCGCCAGGGGGGTTTTCCGATCCACATGAAGTCCGAACAGAAGCATATCCTCCTTCGCAGACACATCATGGCTAGAAGACCACTTGTAGCCGTCACACGGCTATTCACGGTTATTCAGGACGGCATGTACAATGTGATGGTTTCAATCCCGGTGAAGGAGGGGGCGGAAACTATGAAGATGCAGGGTGATGAGCGTATGGAGGAGGAGATGACTGGAGAGACCAGAGAGGACGAGGAGTCCCACGGGGGGTTTCAAAGGGCACGAATACACTTACCATCCCAACCGCCAAAGTCCTCACGACGAAAGAGCATATCAGGGACACTTTGGGGTGGATAGCAGAGTACAAAAGTTGACGATGCCCATATTCGTGGGGTAGGATCCACATGCGTGGATTTACAGGGCGAAGAGGTTTTTACTGTGTCCCGTATGACTTATTCACAGAATTTTGAGTGGTGGCAGTATGTCTGGAGGGTAAGACTCGAGGGTGGTATCAGTGGAGGGAGCGGCGGCGGTCCTTTCGCAGTTGGGAGGAGATCAAGGACTGCATATTAGAGAGGTTTCGAGAGCCTTACATGGGGACCTTCATGAGCAGTTATTCGCACTCAGGCAGGACGGATCTGTGAGGGAGTACATAGAGAAGTTTGAGACCCTCTCAGGACATGTGTGAGGGGTCTCTGATGAGTCACTGGAGTGTACTTTCATGAAGGGCCTGAAGTCCATTATTCGCTCAGGTATTCGTCCATACAAGCCCCAAGCGCTGGTGGAGGTCATGGAGATGGCACAGATGGTAGATGACCACCAGATGGAAGAGAGAAGAACCAGGGACAGTTGGGATGGCCAGGTTCAGCATGGAGCTCCAGCAGCAGCAGGGGCTGAAGGAGACTACAGGGACAGATCAGGCGAATAAGGAGATGGCCGAAGAGAAGAGCAGTACACCACTAGCAGTAGACGGTTCAGGAGGATGACTAACGCGGAGATGAGAGAGAAACGTCAGAAGAGTCTCTGTTTCAAGTGTGATGAGAGGTTCACTATAGGACACAGGTGCGCAGGGCGCAAGCTCCAGGTTCTGCTACTTAAGGACGAGGATGATGAGGCTGAGGTGGAGGATGAGACCATCGAGGAGGAGTATGCAGAGCACCATCAGCTGGACGTGGCAGAGATTTCGCTAAACTCCGTGGTAGGGTTCACACCGAACCATACCATGAAGTTGAGGGGATATATCTATGACCAGAAGGTGACGGCATTAATTGACAGTGGGGCTACCCACAATTTCATCTCCAGGAGGGTGGTTAAGCAGCAAGGACTTCAGCTGATAAACAGTGGCAGTTTCAATGTCATGATGGAGATTGGCAAGCAGGAGAGCAGCCGAGAAGTGTGTCGCGGGCTGGTGCTGACACTGCAAGGTGTACAAGTGCTAGCAGACTTCCTGCCCGTAGACTTGGGGAGTACAGATGTGATCTTTGGTATGATGTGGACTACAGACGCCGATGAAGGTAAACTGGAAGCTGCTCGGGATGGAGTTCCAGTGGACGGGAGAGAAGTGGCACTACATGTGGACTCCAGTCTATGCATAGCCTTGGTCTCGCTGAAGACCATAGTAAGGACCATCCAGGCAGAGTGGATGGTCTTCTGATGGAGCTACACACGTTAGCAGGAGAGGGAGATATTGAGACGATAGTGGGTAGCCTATTCCAAGGGAGGTGCAGGCACTACTGGAGCAGTTTGAGGAGGTTTTTCAGGAGCCTCGAGATCTTTCACCGCCGAGAGATCATGAGCACGCCATAGTTCTGCGAGATGGTGTGTCTCCCGTCAGCGTGAGACCCTACCGCTACCACAGGTGCAAAAGGATGATATAGAGAGTATAGTGGCAGAGATGGTCTAGGCTGGGGTTATCCAGCCCAGTGTAAGTCCTTTTTCCAGTCCCGTGCTGCTGGTGAAGAAGAAGAAGAATGAGAGTTGACGCTTCTGTGTGGACTACTGAGCATTAAATAAGGAGACTGTGCCAGATAAGTTTCCCATACCGGTGATTGACGAGCTCCTGGACGAGTTGCATGGGCCAGCCATTTTACACAGATTGACCTAAAATCAAGCTACCATTAGATCAGGATAAAAGAGGGGGATGAACTCAAGACTGCCTTCTGGACGTATGAAGGCCATTATGAGTTCCTAGTAGTGCCTTTTGGCTTGACTAACGCACATGCTACCTTCCAGGCCTCGATGAATAAGATATGCAGTCCTTACCTTAAACAATTTGTACTGGTGTTTTTCGATAATATACTTGTGTGCAGTCGTTCCGTAGAGGAGCACTTGGACCAGCTGCAGGTAGTCTTCCAGGAGTTGCAGTACCACCAGCTGTATGCAAGCAGAAAGAAGTGTCTAATTGGGCAGCCACGGATGGAGTACTTGGAACATGTGGTGTCCTCAGAGGGGGTAGCAGCTGACATGGCGAAGATAGCGGCGATGATGGACTGGCCGCATCCCACCACTCTAAGGGGTCTGAAGGAATTTCTTGGTCTTATATGCTACTCCGGAGGTTCGTAGAAGGTTATGGTATGATCGCTTAGCCACTCACAAAGCTGCTAAAGAAGGACCAGTTTCTTTGGAGTGACGAGGCGACACTAGCATTTGAGGCCTTGAAAAGGCCAGACTATCGTACCAGTGTTGGCGTTACCAGATTTTTCGAGACCCTTTATTGTGGAGGCAGATGCTTCAAGACATGAACCGGGGGCGGTGCTTATGCAGGATCAACGACTTATTGCCTATTACAACCAGGTACTGACAACGATAGCCAAATCGAAATCTGTTTATGAGAGGAAGCTGATAGCTATAGTCTTATCTATTCAGAAGCAGAGGCCATATTTGTTGGAACGAAGCTTTTTGGTTCGCACAGATTAGAAGAGTCTCAAATACCTATTAGAGCAGCGCATGATAGCAGAGGAGCATCAAAAATGGTTGCGAAAGCTAATGGGGTGCAGGTTTGAGATAGAGTATCGTCTAGGTCTGGAGAACAAAGCTGCAGATGCACTGTCACAGCGGGATGAGGATATACATTTAGTAGATTTGTCGATTTCGGTGCTACATGACTAAGAGCCATTGCAACTGGAGGTTGAGGACCAGGTGTTGGCTGGCATTCAGGCAGCACTGCTGCAGGGGTCGGCGGATCATCCAGGCTATGCTTTGCAGGATGGGAGATTACTATATTGGGGACGCCTGGTGCTCCCGAGGACATCCACACGTATTCCAGCTATTCTCCAGGAGTTTCACAGCAGTGCCGTGAGCGGACATTCGAGGGTCCTCAAGACCTATCAGAGATTGGCAAGGGAGATCTACAGGAAGGGTATGAAGAAAGATGTTTCGAAGATGGTGGCTGAGTGTGACATTTGTCAGCGTTACAAGTATATGGTAATGGCCACTGGAGATTTGCTACAGCCGTTATCCTTGCCAGAGCGTGTCTGGGAGGATCTATCCATGGACTTCATTGATGGGTTGCCTAAGTCTGGCGGGTTCACAGTGAAACTTGTTGTGGTAGACCGTCTCAACAAGTATGCACATTTTATACCACGTAGGCATTCTTACAGTGCAGTTTCAGTGGTAGATGTGTTTCTGAGAGAGGCCATTCGCTTACATAGACGCCTAAGTTCATTGTCTCCGATAGGGACAATGTGTTCTTGAGCAGATTTTGACAGGAGCTTTTCAGGCTGCAGGGCACGGTGTTGAAGCGAAGCACAAGACGGACGGCCAAACTGATGTCGTTAATAAGAGCATTGAGACTTACTTATGGTGCTTCACTTCAGAGAGCCCAAAGGAGTGGACTCGTTGGCTGGCTTGGACAGAGTACTGGTACAATACGTTATATCACACAGCAGCTCAGACGACTCCGATATTGTATGGTCAAGACCCTCCACACTGGTTGCTTATAGGCAGGAGACGACCCCAGTTTCGGAGGTGGAGCAGTACTTGGCGGAGAGGGATCGGATATTGGAGGAGCTGAAACTCCATTTGGCTAGAGCTCAGCAGATCATGAAGGCGAGGGCTGACTTACATCGCAGGGACGTGCAGTTCAACGTGGGAGATATGGTATATCTAAAATTGCGTCCTTATAGACAGAAATCCCTAGCCCATAAAAGGAATGTGAAGCTCTCCCCCAGATATTTTCGGCCTTATGAGATAGAGGCCAAGGTGGGACCAGTTACTTACAGATTGAAGTTGCCCACAGGATCTGTCATCCATCCTGTATTTCATGTGTCCCACCTATACCAGGCGATTGGCGAACATACACATTCTCCTTCACTTCCAGAGACATTGACAGAGTATATAGAGGTGATCTTGGAGCCTGATGAGTTGAATGTGATGCGTTAGAGGAGCGCCGGGGAGCGGAAAGTGTTGGTGCGGTGGAAAGGCTTACTGGAGCACGAGAGCACCTGAAAGTTGGTAGGCGTCATGGCACAACAGTTTCCTGATTTCCACCTTGAGGATAAAGTGACTCTTTTAGGGGAGTAGTGATGGGCTCATCACCTACTCTAGACGGTGCAACAGAGGAGGAGCCGGCTCAACCGTATGATCCAGGGAGGTATTCGCAACCTTTAGGCTTATTTTCTATTACTTTGTTTGGGATAGAGGCAAACTTGTAAATTGCTAATTAGTAAATTGGTATTTGAGGGGGGGAAAGGCCGGCCGGCTCTAGCCCATGCATATTTTGATATTTTGTGATTGATAGGAGATTTCTCATAGTTCTTCCGGAGGGTGCGAACGTCCCCTATCAATCAGCATCTTGGGAGGGAGGTTGCCCCTTTGATTGTAGCAAATTATCCATTTATTTTCAGTTTTCTACTAATAAAAATTCCATGTTTGAGTTCTATCAGAAGATGAAGATGGCCAATGGAATTGCCTATAAGCAAATGATGCTGGAGCGGCAGCTCTTATCATCCTTATCATCACTATCACCGACTGTTCCTGAAAAAAAGCCATCTTTTTGTTTAATGCCTAAGAAATTCAGAACGATTGGGATTGCTGAACTAATTCATATTCCTTTTGAAGACTTTGATTATCATTCCAAGCAAATCCTATGCTACTTGTCTCTAAAGAGATTCATTCCATGACAAATTTTATAATCAATTCAGAGATCTTAAGCAGGCCATTTGGCATTGTGGTCATGTTAGCAGTGGTATGTAACATCTTGCAAACATTACTTTTGAAAAAAAAAATTCATTTCTCGAAGGCAATTAAGGACATGAATAGTGCTTGATTCAACTGAGATGGCATTTCACAGATTTGAATGGAAGAAAAGGATTGTGTGGCAGACCCCAAACAATTGGGATATAGGATTCTTCTTGTTGTTGTTGTGTCTTAAAGGTATTACAGAAAGTGTTTGTTACAATATTCATTATCTTCCATTGTGCTAATCAGAAAGTACCTTTGGTCACAAGGAGAAATATAAAATTCTGTGATCTGCCTTCTATAATTCTTCACGTTTGCTGCATCCATCTTACAGAAATTTCTGAAGTCATGCTCCCCAATGAATTTCTCAGCAGCTTTCTGCATTGCCTGGTCATCAAAAACAGGTTGATGACTGCTAGCCTGGGTCAAGCAAAGAATTCAGTAACATGCAGCAGGATTAAAACCCACCAATACATCCAAAGCTCCTCTCCAAAAAAGGTACCTATATTCCCTGCTCAAACAGCTAAACCTGCAACATGTTAAGAAAATCATAAATATGGATGCATCCACTCTCCAAAGATACGAATTTACCAAAAGTCATGCCCTAAATTGATTTTGATGTCAATATAAATTTCTATCATGTAATGATACTTGCATCTTTCGTGCTACAATCCAACCACTTGAATGAGTTCCAGTAAATTTTAAAACACGTTCTAGAAACTAGATTTACTGTAGGAAAAGTCAGAAGACTACATTTGGGGATTTCCAATAGTCATAACTTCAAGGACACCATTACAGTGGTACACATGTGCTGATGAACATTGTTGCAAGTTGTTGGTCTGAATAAAATATGAAACCAAAACTTAATAAGAACAAATTTTGGTAGCATACATCTCAAATAACTTGATAAAGAAGAACAAGTTTTGGTAGCATAGTGATCAAATAAGAAGATAACGTGATGAATAAAGAAGAAAGAATGCAGAAAATGTACCAGAAACTAATAATACTTGGTCTTGCCATACATCTAGAATTACTTTCCAAACTAATGAGAAGTTCCAAACTTCAATTTCCCTTTTGCATATACGTGTAGGAAAGATGATAGAATAAAAAAGTGACAAGTGATAACTAAAAGCGCAAACCAATTATAAAGCAGGTGAGGAAAAATGTGTATATTATCCATGTCAGTAATCAGGTTGTTCACAAGTCAACAAATATGAATTTTAACTAACACATATGACTAAAGGAGAATATTGTATCATCAAGTTCTGAAAACATAATTGATCCAATTCTATTTGATCTCATGGAATTAGATTATGAGTCATAGTAGGAAGATTTATAACGGAAACTTGAGGATAAAAAGCAACCATGACCAAAATAATCATTTTGGAGTTAAAATTGCTGGTAGATCAATAAGAAAGCTAACTGAAGCACAAAGTGCTGGATTTTACTTTATTTTTTTTAAATTTTTTTTAATTTTCTTAATTATTATTATTATTATTTTTTGGGGAGGGGGGCAAAAAATGCAACATGTTCGTTGACTTAGAGATAGTGGATAGAATATGTGGAAGGAAATAACCATTAGGCTTAACAAGAGTCAATGATGGGTCAGAGGGAAGTAAACTAAGCATGAAGAGGCAGCCGTACAGGGAAGAATGTGGAACTGGGGCATGTGGAGAATGAAAGAATATAGCAAATAAATGAGGAAAATCCAAAAGAACAATAAACACAATGGGAAGTGAACATTATTACTGTTGTGCCTAAGCCGGATCGTAGAATTTGAAAGTGATCAAGCATGTGACATGACATAGAGAAATTAAAGGTGACAGAGAAAAGTAAGACAATACACAAGGTTTACATGGTTCACCCAATTTGGGCTATGTCCATGGGAAAGGCATTGGAGAGTTTGCTCTAAATCGAAATAGAAGAATCACAAGAACATAAAGCAAATGCTTCTCTCCCTCACAACTATCAGCAAAAGTAATTAAAATGACTCAAAGAAGAGGTCGTTGGGAGCTTTAAAGCTGAAAATCTAATCATGCAAAAAAGGAGAGCAATTTCCCCGCTTTGATGGAGTCTCTCCCACCCAAGTTGTCACCAAATTAGAGTGCATAGCCATTTTTCTTTCTTCAAAGTTAGCTGCAAAAGGATGTCAATGAATTTGGCTTCATCCTTCATGTGTCAACGTCACAATTTAAGACTACAAAGAAAGTAGAATGGGAAATGAAGAAATAAGGACACTTGTCATAATCACACATTAATGTAGATTTGACAGTTAACTTATGAATCAAAAACTAAGTAGGAGACTTTCTCTGAACTACGGCCGAGTTGGTTGGGTTGAATGTTTGAGTCACTAACAAATACCCACCTTAATTCAAAAATGCATCAAATTCTCCATCTTAACTAGAACAATCCAATTAAATTATTCACTCTTCCTTTTATTAACTAAGTATCCTCTGCATGTGTGCTTGGTGGTAATAATGTCGATAGCTTGTAGTGTGCTGCATGAGTAGCAACAGGTTTGCATGTCTCCATACTGCATCAAGCTAGAACCTTCTCGATGCAGCCCCTTTGCAATTACCATAACTTTTTCTTCCATCCTTCAAAATTTTCATGCCACGAATTTTCCTTGCGTTCATAAGTCTTTCATCTCAAACTCTACAGTTCCAACTTCTTAATTTCTACCATGTCCTTTGCAGCAAACAACGTGTCGTCGAACATAAAGCATTAGTTAATGGACTGTATGTAAGCACATTGTAATAAACACAATGATCATACATTAGTCTAATATATCTGTACTTTATCATGAAGGGTTTAAATCTCCTGCAACAACGTTACGGATATTGTTTCAACCGATGATTAGATTTCTTAACCTTGCATACATAATCTTCTTTGCCTTCAACAACGAACCCTTTGGGTTGGTGCTTATAGAATCAATCTTTATAAGTTTTCATGTAAAAGTGTTGTCTTGATGTCATACTATAACTCTAAGTCATGCAGCATTACTAGTATGTTTGACCAATGGCGAAAAGATTTCATTACCCCACACACCTTCCTTCCCAGCATAACATCAAATACTATCTATGCCGATATCTATATCCACCTATTCTTGGATACGCTTCTTTTTTCCATAAACACCCACTTGCAACCGATGGCTAGTTGAACAAGCTCTCATATGATGTTCTTATGGAGATTTCATGTCCTCCATTGCTGATTGCCAACTTTGAACAGTTATTGTTCATTGTTTTGTCATGGGTGACTCCATTCTTAATTGTCAAGGCATAAACTAGTATATCTTTAAAATCATACATCATCAGTGGGTTTCAAACTCATTTGGGTCTTCCTTGTTGTGTCAAATCCTGTGATGTAGATGCCAAATCTTTGGTTTGAGATTTTGCTTCATCTTCTTTCATTGATGGAGCCCGGGCTTCTCCCTACACCTTAATTGAGGGAGCATCGATGTCGTCAATATGCCCTTTTTAATAGAGTATGACAAATTCATTAAAAATACCATCCCTTCTGATGATAAGTCCCAGAAACTCGAAATCCCAACACATGTACGTACCCTTTCCCCCATCTGCATAACAAATAAAAATACACATTCTCAACATTAAATCTATCCTTTTATGCATAAGCATATTTAGAGCATCTAAATTGCACAAAGTAAAATAATAGTGAGTTTACCACACCTTATCTCTGCTGGAGTTCTGCGCTCAATGGCACTTGATGGTGACATGTTGATTTGATAGATGACAGTATAGAATGTTTCATCTCAAAACTTCTTCAATAGAGCGGTAGTGAAGCGTAAACAACATGCTTTCTCTTAAGTGGTTGGTTCATCCTTTATGCAACTCCAGTAGATTCAGGATCTCCCGATATAGTGTAGGGACACACGATGCCTTCATATTGACAAAACTTTTTAAACTCCCTGGAAGTATATTCGCCTACATAGTCAAACCTTAGTCATCCAACCCATCTCCCGATTTGCTTCTCAACCATAAGCTTTCACTCCTTGAAAATGAATAAACATCGTATTTATGTTTCAATGTGTACACCCAAACCTTTCAGGAACATTCATCAATGGAGTTAACAAAATAATGTATGCATCCATTTGACTGTTACGATGCAGGTCATTAAACATCGTTATCGATGTAACCCAAACTTCCATTGGTACCATGAACTGCTATAGAGAACTTCATACAAACTGATTTCCATAAACACTGTCTTCACAAAAATATGAAGTCTATAAACCTGCATGCCTCAACTCCACCAAGAAGCATGTCGCTCACTCATGTGGCCAACCCACGTATATCACAACCCATTCAAGTCTAAATAGTGTGCGCAAACACTACAACTCCATCTGGTACTATGTTCCCTTGGAGAGATTTACCCTATATATATATATATATATATATATATATATATATATATATATATATATATATATATATATATATATATATATATATATATATATATATATATATATACGTGGGCGATGGGGGGAAATGGGGGCGACTCCTTAGATTGAATCTAAGGAGGCACCCTAGGAACACTTTACCCATATATATATATAGGGTAAAGTGTTCCTAGGGTGCCTCCTTAGATTCAATCTAAGGAGTCGCCCCCATTTTCCCACATCTCCCACAATTTTTTTGGATTTTATTTTTCATGAGGTTGTTGTTCACCTTATGGATGGTCAATATACCAAAAATCAAGGCATTCCAATACTTTTAGAACCCACATCTACCCGTTGCAACTTCAACGGTCTAAAAACGTGTTGAAAAACCCATGAAGTTGCAACGGGTAGATGGGTGCTCTAAAAGTATTGGAATGACTTGATTTTTGGTATGTTGACCATCCATGAGGTGAACAACAACCCCATGAAAAATAAAATCCAAAAAAATTGTGGGAGATGTGGGAAAATGGGGGCGACTCCTTAGATTTAATCTAAGGAGGCACCCTAGGAACACTTTACCCTATATATATATATATACATACATATATATATACATACACATATACACACCCTAAAATGTACCTAAGAACGTGCGCAGGCAGAATTGCCAGCGCACGCCCCCTCTGTTCGGTGTTTTTAAGTATTTTTTTTTGAATTTTTTTTGTAGTATCTAGATATACTCGTTATGAAGCTCCCCACGAAATTTCAGGTCAATCCAACACCGTTTGAGCCTCCGTTCATCGATTTCAAAAACGTTGCGCAAAACTGTCCAGAATTCTGGACAGTTTTGCGCAACGTTTTTGAAATCGATGAACGGAGGCTCAAACGGTGTTGGATTGACCTGAAATATCGTGTGGAGCTTCATAACGAGTATATCTAGCTGCTGCAAAAAAATTCAAAAAAAATACTTGGAAACCCCGAACAGAGGGGCTGCTCGCAGGTATTTCTGCCTGCGCACGTGCGCAGGCACATTTGCCTCATATATATATATATATGTTGACTAGGATCCATTCGAATGGATCAAACATGCGGATCCATCCAAGTGGAATTTAAAGCTAGACAATGTAAATAGAAAATCCGACCGTTGGATGTCATCTAACATGTCTAAACTAGCTCCAAACAAAATTTCAACTAATTTGGACATGTTTTGCCCATGCATCAAGTGGTTGCAAAATCGATGTTTTTGAATAGTTATAAATTCGGCTAATTTTTCAACCACTTGATGCATGGGCAAAACATGTCCAAATTAGTTGAAATTTTGTTTGGAGCTAGTTTAGACATGTTAGATGACATCCAACGGTCGGATTTTCTATTTACATTGTCTTGCTTTAAATTCCACTTGGATGGATCCGCATGTTTGATCCATCCGAATGGATCCTAGTCAACCTCTATATATATATATAATATTTGACAATGTTTTTTGAATTCTCGGGCTGACTAGGACAAGATAAAGAGTGGTTAAGATTTGATCTTGATAAATCAATGGTTGAGATTGGATTTTTTTGAAAATTTTAGTGGAAAAACTTAAATTTTAGTGGAAAAAGTGTCTTGGGAACCAAAACTTTGAAATTAGAAGTGTCTTGGGAAAGATTGTGGACATTAAATTTGGGGGGAAGTGCCTTAGGAACCTAAACTTTGAAATTAGCAGTGCCTTGGGAAAGATTGTGGAGATTAAATTTGGGGAGAAAAGAGCATTGAAACCCTAAACTTTGAAATTAAAAGTGCCTTGGGAAAAATTGTGGAGAAGCATGATCTATTAAATTAAACAAAATAAAAATTTAGCGTAAAATAATTTAGCGGAACAACAAATTAGCGTAAAAATACCCTGAGGTTTGTTGTTCCAACGCGGGCCCATGACGAAGGCGTCCGCGACGAAGGCGCCCGCTTAATTTTATACGCTAATTTGTTGTTCCGCGCCGAAGGCACGGGCGCCAAATTTGTTGTTCGACGCCGAATTTGTTGTTCCGCGCCAAAGGCGCCTGCGCCGAATTTGTTGTTCCGCGCCGAAGACGCCCGCGCCGAAGGTGCCCATGCCGCTAAATATTTTTATGCTAATTTATTGTTCTGTTAAATTTTGGCTGTGGAATTAATTTTTCGGGGAACAAAGATTTCACGGAAGAAATCTTAAATGAACCGTGCCCGCGGGCACGGGTTATGACTAGTATATATATATAATACCTTTGACTACCTTTTTTGAATTCTAGGGCTGACTGGGACGAGATAAAAAGTGGCTGAGATTTGATTTTGGTAAATCAATAGTTGAGATAGGATTTTGTGAAAATTTTAGAGGGTAAACTTTTGGAGGGAAAAGTGTCTTGGAAACCAAAACTTTGAAATTAAAAGTGTATAGGAAAATATTGTGGATATTAATTTTTGGGGGGGCAAGTGTCTTGGAAACCAAAACTTTGAAATTAAAAATGTCTTGGGAAAGATTATGGAGAAAATTAACCATTAAATTAAACAAAGTGAAAAAATTAGCGTAAAAATCAGCAGAACAACAAACTAGCGCAAAAAAATTTAAATTAATACCGTCACCGAAAAATACCCGAAGCCGTTAAATTTTTTTACACTAATTTGTTGTTCCGCGCCGAAGAAGTCCGCGCCGAAATTTTTATTCTACCCCAAATTTGTTGTTCCACACCGAAGGCGCTCACGTCGAATTTGTTATTCCGTACCGAATACGTCCGTGCCGCTAAATATTTTTACGCCGAAGACGCCCACAAAATTGTTTTTACACTAATTTGTTGTTCCGCGCCGAAATTGTTGTTCTACCCCGAATTTGTTGTTCTGCACCAAAGGCGCTCACGTCGAATTTGTTGTTCCGTACCGAATGCGTCCGTGCCGCTAAATATTTTTTGTTGTTACGCTAATTTGTTTTTTTAAATTTTGGTTGTGGAAATAATTTTATAGGGAATAAATATTTCGCGATGGAAAATCTTAAATGAACCGTGCATGCAGGCACGTGTTATGACTATATATATATATTGAAGACGCCCGCGCCGGCGCCCGCGCCGAAGACGCCCGCTAAATTTTTTTACACTAATTTGTTGTTCCGGCGCCAAAATTGTTGGTCTACACCGCCTAAATTATTTTACATTAATTTGTTGTTCCGCGCCAAAAGCGCCCGTGCCGAAATTATTGTTTCGCGTCGAAGGCGCCCGCGCCGAACTTGTTGATCTACCCCGCCTAAAATTTTTTACACTAATTTATTGTTCCGCGCCGAGGGCGTCCGCGTCGAGCGCGCCCGCTAAATTTTTTTACACTAGTTTGCTGTTCCGCACCGAAGGCATCCGCGCCGAAATTGTTGTTCTACCCCGAATTTGTTGTTCCACACCGAAGGCGCTCACGCCGAATTTGTTGTTCCGTACTGAATGCGTCTGTGCCGCTAAATAATTTTACACCGAGGGTGCCCGCAAAATTGTTTTTAAATTAATTTGTTGTTCCGCGCCGAAATTGTTGTTTTACCCCGAATTTGTTGTTCCGCACCGAAGGCGCTCACGTCGAATTTGTTGTTCTGTACCGAAGGCGTCCGTGCCGCTAAATATTTTTACGCTAATTTGTTCTTTTAAATTTTGGTTGTGCAAATAATTTTTCGGGGAACAAATATTTTGCGGGTAAAATCTTAAATGAGCCGTGCCTGCAGGCACGTGTTATGACTATATATATATATAATTTCCCCGCGAAATCTTTGTTCTCCGAAAAATTATTTCCACGGCCAAAATTTAACAGAACAATAAATTAGCGTAAAAATATTTAGCGGCACGGGCACATTCGGCACAGGCATCTTCGGCGCAGAACAACAAATTCGACGCAGGCGCCTTCGACGCGGAACAACAAATTTGGCGCCAGCGCCGAAGGCGCGGAACAATAAATTAGCGTAAAAAATTAAGTGGGCGCCTTCGTCACAGGCCCGCGCTGGAACAACAAATCTCAGGATATTTTTACGCTAATTTGTTGTTCCGCTAAATTATTTTACGCTAAATTTTTTATTTTGTTTAATTTAATAGATCATGCTTCTCCACAATTTTTTCCAAGGCACTTTTAATTTCAAAGTTTAGGTTTTCAATGCACTTTTCCCCCAAATTTAATCTCCACAATCTTTCCCAAGGCACTTCTAATTTCAAAGTTTAGGTTCTCAAGACACTTCCCCCGAATTTAATCTCCACAATCTTTCCCAAGACACTTGTAATTTCAAAGTTTTGGTTCCCAAGACACTTTTTCCACCAAAATTTAAGTTTTCCCAATAAAATTTTCAAAAAATCCAATCTCAACCTTTGATTTACCAAGATCAAATCTTAGCCACTCTTTATCTTGTCCTAGTCAGCCCGAGAATTCAAAAAACGTTGTCAAATGTATAATAGATATATATATATGTTGACAAGTATCTATTCGAATGGATCAAACAAGCGGATCCATCCAAGTGAAATTTAATATTAGGCAACCTAAATGGATAATCCGCTCCGTTGGATGTGATTTAACATGTCTAAACTACCTAAAAACAAAATTTCAAGTGATTTGGACATGTTTTGCACATCCATCAAGTGGTTGCAAATTCGTCGATTTTATTCGGCGCGGGCGCCTAAGGCGCCCGCTAAATTTTTTTACACTAATTTGTTGTTCCACACCAAAATTGTTGCTCTACCCCGAATTTGTTGTTCCACACAAAGGCGCTCACGCCGAATTTGTTGTTCCATACCGAATGCATATGTGCCGCTAAATATTTTTATGTTGAAGGCGCCTGCAAAATTGTCTTTAAACTAATTTGTTGTTCCGCGCCGAAGGCGTCCGTGCCGAAATTGTTGTTTTATCCCGAATTTGTTGTTCCGCACCAAGGCGCTCACGTCAAATTTGTTGTTCGTACCAAAGGCGTCTGTGCCGCTAAATATTTTTACGCTAATTTGTTCTTTTAAAATTTGGTTGTGGAAATAATTTTTGGAGAATAAATATTTAGCGAGGGAAAATCTTAAATGAGTCGTGCCTACATGCACGTATTATGACTATATATATATATATGTTGACTAGGATCTATTCAGATGGATCAAACATGCGGATCCATCCAAGTGAAATTTAATATTAGACAACCTAAATGGATAATCCGCTCCGTTGGATGTGATTTAACATTTCCAAACTACCTACAAACAAAATTTCAAGTGATTTGGACATGTTTTACCCATCAATTAAGTGCTTGCAAATTCGTCGATTTTATGACTATTCAAAAACACTGATTTTGCAACCACTTGATGGATGGGCTAAATATGTCCAAATAACATGAAATTTTGTTTGTAGGTAGTTTGCAGACACGTGTTATGACTATATATATATATATATGTTGACTAGGATCTATTCGGATGGATCAAACATGCGGATCCATCCAAGTGAAATTTAATATTAGGCAACCTAAATGGATAATCTGCTCCGTTGGATGTGATTTAACATGTCTAAACTACCTACAAACAAAATTTCAAATGATTTGGACATGTTTTGCCCATCCATCACGTGGTTGCAAATTCGTCGATTTTATGACTATTCGAAAACGTTGATTTTGCAACCACTTGATGGATGGGCTAAACATGTCTAAATCACTTAAGATTTTGCTTGTATGTAGTTTAGACATGTTAGATCACATCCAAAGGAGCGGATTATACATTTAGGTTGCCTAATATTAAATTCCACTTGGATGGATCCGCATGTTTGATCCATCCGAATGGATCCTAGTCAATCTATATATATATATATTAAAACACAACTGTTTTTTAATTCTAGGACTGACTAGGACAAACGGGTTGATAGAAGAACGGCTAAGATTTAATCTTGAGTAATGAATGGTTGAGATGAGATTATGTGGAAAGTTTTGGAGAGAAATATTTCTGGAGAAATAAAAATTTTTGGGAATGTAAGTTTCTAGGGAATAGCAGAGTGCACGCAATTAATGCATTGAGAAAAAAACTTTAACTTGCACTTAATGTTACAGATCGAATGATCTCTCCCTCAATGCGGGGCACTCCGTCTCTTCGACGCATGGGGCAATAAGATGAGAATAATATCCTCTAGCGTCGAATTTTTTTACGCTAATTTGTTGTTTCGGGTCGAAGGCGCATGTGCCAAATTTGTTGTTCCACGCCGAAGGCGCATGCGCTGAATTTGTTGTTCCATGTCGAAGGCACCTGCACCGAATTTGTTGTTCCGCGCCAAAGGCGCCCTTGTCGCTAAATATTTTTACGCTAATGTGTTATTCCGCACAATTTTGGCGGTGGAAATAATTTTTTGGTAACAAAGATTACGCGGGGAAAAATGTTAAATGAACCGTGCCTGCGGGCACGGGTTATGACTAGTATATATATATATTAATGGAGAAGTGCTGACAGCGCTGGAAATTTTTCCAGCGCTGTCGGCGATCTGGGGTCCGTAGAGTATTTTTAAAAAAAATTGCAGTTGGTAGATATACTTGTTAGGAAGCTCCCCACAAATTTTCAGGTCGATCCGACACCGTTTGAGCCTCCGTTCATCGATTTCAAAAACGTTGCGCAAAACTGTGGCGCAACGTTTTTGAAATCGATGAACAGAGGCTCAAACGGTGTCGGATCGACCTGAAAATTTGTGGGGAGCCTTTCTAACAAGTATATCTACCAACTGCAAAAAAATTTAAAAAAATTCTGTAGCAACCCCAGTTCGCTGACAGCGCCTGGAAAAATTTCCAGCGCTGTCAGCACTTCTCCATTAATCTCATATATATATATATATGAGCAATACAGATGTCAACTAGCTAAGAAGGAAATTTTCTTCTTGGCTAACACACGCAACCACATCCCCCCTATTTTTTCGATGATCAGAAACATTCAGTTTGTTCATTTTCTAAAACCTCAAAATATCAATTTTGCGGTGAACCCGAAGGGTTTTGATTGTTCATCTAACCGTTGTAAAAAATTCTGTTACGACAAAACCGTTAAACTTGCGACGGGTGAATGAACGAATAAAATTTCTTAGAATCACTTGAAAATCTAGTGATTTGAGATTTTAGAACATGAAATTCAAAATGATCGGTTCGGATCAAATGGAAAATTAGGATGGGTGATTCCTCCTTGGGTAGTGTAACGACCCGCTCTTCATGGGTCATCACAAATGACGAGATTCTTCAGGTTTTGCTGGTTACCAGTAAAAACAAAATAGACGAAATAGAAATATGCCAAAAAACATACCTCGGAATCTCTGTGCATAGCTCAAAGAAAAGAAAACTAGTCCTAAAACACTGAGACTCCCTTGAGACTCCCTAGAACAACAGAGATATGTATGATTGGGTTAGATAATAGATTATATCTAAATCTAAGCATTCCGTTAATGGCACAACAAAATAATTACAATGGTGCAAGATAGTAACTACTGAATAGGAGCAACAGTTATGATCAAGTGACATACAAGTGAAGTAGACTACTGAACAAATGTAACATGATATAAACAACTGAAAGACTAGTAAATTAGCAGATCGACAATACTAAATAACAAGCATGCATGACAATGTTGCTATCATTTATCAATAAGGCAACGGTGACAATTTGATAATTAATGCATAGCCAAAGTTAAAGAAATATCTCACTTGCAAATAACAATTATTTAAACATGACAATAAGAAAACTATAGTAATAGTCCTAGCATAAGATAGACTGTACTGCAAGCACTATATTGTGTACAAAACAGTGATGTCATATGCTAGTGATGTGACCCATATTGAAGAGCACGATATACAACCCGAAGACCACCTTAGACCACGGGGAGCTACCCCGGCCGAGTCCAATACAGAGATAGAAAGGAGATCTGGATCCCTCCAACGGTCCAGACAGATATATGAAAGAGAACTCGTCAAGTAAACATATATATGATAAGATCCCTCATATACGGGTCGAAAGCATGGCTCCAATCGCTTCAGTACTCTCTCTAATATGAGTTACCCCCAAAACACATGTGTCGAGTATAGTGTCAATGTACTAACTGTTGTATAGTTAGTCATGTCAAACAATATTGTATGTGATACATTATGATGGTTTCCATTATAAATTATGATAGGGATTCTAGAGATGGCTCACATGGGTTCTAGAGGTGGCTCCCAGTGTACTTGGCACTTTGTCCCATATAGCACTTAGTTCTCAATTCTGAACATGTACAATATCTAGAATCTTTAATCCGTGTGTATTAACCCATGACCAAATGCAACATCGAGGCGTGCACAATATCTAATAAACAAATGTCAAGAGCAGATACAATATTAAAAGCATGAATTCAATGTGCAATTCCATTATTAACAATGTGTCAAGTAATTGGATCAAGATCATTGTCAATGTATACCAAGTATAATTGTTCAGGTTTTGCAACGGTTTCTAGTTGTCGAATGGGTTTCTAGGTTTGCATGCCAACAGTATCAATGTTCACATAATATCATGTTCCCAGAAAATGTCTAGCTTACAAACTATCTTAAATGGGCAATTTAGGAATTCCTGTTAACAACTCAAGTTCTAATATATGTTTTTAACGGGAGTACATATATCATGGGTCAGTTTCAAGTATCACGTCAAGTCATTCTATTTCATGCACAACACAATTCAAAGATATATTAACGGTTCTAAATTATTACAGGCCCGATAAGTAATTCCGAGTTTTCATCGAAAATAGTGGTATAGCATGTACTTGATCATATGTTACTGTTCTAAAGTTTCAATCAATTAGAACTAAGTAAATTCTATTTTCTAAACAACAGCATATTTTACACGAAATCTAAAATGTTATTTTATAATTAATTTTAAAATAATTTCTAAAAGGAAAGAAAAATAAAAGATAACGTGACAAGATGGAATCAGATTCATTTTCTGGCACATAGAATTCCGACAGTTTTCCAGCCTAGAGAAGTCAATCTAGTCACCATTATTTATAGAAACAGTTTCAGCCCATAAATCCAAAACCCCGCAGTCATGCCTAACCCCAAAACCGAGGTCCAAAGTCCAAACATAAATCCACAGTACTACAACAAACCCAAGCAAGGCCCCAAAGGATAAAACCCATAGGAAGCAGCAGTAAATCCCAAAGACTGTTCAATTATTTAGAGTAAAACCAAAAGCACCACAATCCTCAAGAAATAGCAGCATGCCCAAGGCCTTAAAGGTATTTAGATTAAAACCCAAAACACCAAACCCTCGAGAAAGATGCAGCTGGTAATTAATTACAATAAACCCAGCGGCACAAAACACCAATGAACACCCACGGTAAGGGCCGAAGGCAGCAAGTCGACTCCCTCCGACGGCCAACGCCAATTCAACAATCCAACTAAAAATCGAAAACGTCGTGCGGCAACAAGGGTCACCGTCGTACGCATTCAGGATCAAACTCAAAAGGGAAACCCCCTTCAAAGTGCATAAATCATCATATCCCCATCCAAATTAAACAAACCAAACAATTTTTACACAACTGAAATAATTAAATTTCAGAAATACGCAGGTAAAATCTAAAGCATAAAGTGAAAACTTGAATATAGAAAATAACCTACTGATCATGTAGAGGCCAACAATCTAAGAGATCCGAAGATATCCAAAGCTCCAGAAAGTAGCAAAACCCCAAGAACAATCAATTTAAAAGAATTTTGAATAAGATGAAGAGGAAAATAATCTTCGCATGCAAACACTAAAACAGTAAATTATATATATAATCAGAGAAAACGCGTGGAAAGAGGAGTTTGAAATCGTGCGAGTCTCTCGTAACCGAAGGAGGAAGTGGCGGCGGTTCCACTAGCGCGCGAGGGGAAAGGAAGTGGCGGCGGTTTCAGATTCCTGCCGATGTGTTGTTTCGCTTGGTGAGACGAAGAAGCGGCTGAGCCGCTGAGGGTTTTGAATAAGGGGGAAAGGCCGGGGTGCTAGGCTTTTTCTTTAAAAAATAAATGGGAAAATTGGGGCAGGCCTGGCAGGCCGTGGGTGTCTTTAGAGAGAGAAGAAGGAAAGAAAAAGATGATGAGAAGAGTGGGCTCAGCAGGCTTTATTAGGCTGGGAAAATTTAAGTGAAAAGGAAGGAAGGAAGAGAGAGGGTAGGGGAGTTGGGCTTGGAAATGGGAAAAAAAGGAAATGGGAAAAAGAAAGGAAATAAATGAAGGAAAGTAAATGATAAATTGTAAAAAAATTCCTACAATTCATATTGCATCCTATGAAAAATACATGTAGCTGATATCCATTACTCACTCTATATATACATATACATATACATAAGTTGTCAACTTCGTTACATTTCATAACAAGAAGAGCACCTTTGAAGACTTCCATATCTTCTCCTTGGATCACAATTTTGCAACCAATGGCCATCAACTATGTTTTAAAATTCAAATTATGCGGCTGCATATGTGTATATGACTGAAACTGCATCCAATTCGGATTATGTGCTTGAAATATGTGGTCACCGGCATACCCGCATTTGAGGGTGCATAAATGGACTTTTTTAAAGCAAGTATAATGTCTAAACTAATTTTGAATTCAAATTACCTTGTATTTACGAGTTTCTCTTGAATGTCTATTTAAAATTGACATACACAAATCCCACCATATCTATATTTACTATTTACAATGATGTTCTATGTATAACCTGGCTTTGTCTAATTTGCAAACTTAGCAATGTCATCCAACAATTCATTGATACAAGTGTTATAACAAGTATATAACACTATGATATTCATCCAACATATAATTAATTGCCTTAACCTCTCACCTTTGTACATATATAATACATAGTAGTTGATGCAATTGGTGGTTGAAATTGTTATTGCCGATGCAATTATTGTTTAATATTGTTGTCTTTAATTCATAGTATTGGAAGCCGATGCAATTCTTGTTAGCTTCATGCATTCAACAATTGTCTTTGCTTCACATGATACGTATATTCATGCTTTAAAATTTTATAATTTTTTAACTTTGTAGATATTTTTAACATTCAGTGTGTACATATATTATATTATATATATATTATTTTCCAAGGTTTGAGGTTTCGACCGATACCCTTGGGTATCGGCCGTATCGTTTCGGTATCGTTGGGTAACGAGACCGAAACTAGGGGTCAGTTTCGGTATCGGCCGATACTGAATGGTATCGATCTGTTTCGGTCAATACCATTCAGTATCGGTCGAAGACGGAAAAAGAAGAATATGTAATTAAATAAAATTTCTCTTAAAACCCCAAAAATGAGATATTGACACGCAATTCACATCCTACATTTGTCTAAACATATTACACATTATTTACAAGTTTGCCATATTGTAACTAACGAGAAAGTGTTTTTAGCTAAATGGTTAACGTGAATAGCATATTTTTAACTAATATTATTCATAATTATGTTATAAGTTACAAATTATCTTTATTACTTTGTCATTATCTTATTGTAATAAAATTTAACTAATATTGTTAGTTACATATAACTTACAATTTTTGAAACTACCGATACGGACGAACCGAAACTCACTTCCGAAACTGCTGAAACGGGCGATATTGATACTGAAACCTAAATTTTCGGGAGAGCGATACCGAGACCGAAACTGAGACGTCAAACCTTGGTATTTTCACATAATCCTACGTAATTCTTGTTAATGACGCATAGATTGCATATACGCCATGCAATCCTAGACCACAAGTATAATGGAACTGCATTTTAGAAACACTATTCTTACCAATAAACATATATCTTACAATTGACAAGTTTGTCCCATGTGGCACCTTTGTATCATGTGCCAATGTCACATCGCCACATGGGATGCCACATGGGAGTCACCTCAGCCCCACAAACCCAATTTCCACCCAAAAAAGAAACCCAAAATCTCACCCCTAATTAAAAACACACAATTTCAAATAACACCCCAAACCCTATTTTTATCCCCTTTTACCCTCCGACGATACCGACACCCACACACATAGTTCTCACTCCTTTTCGGTTGCGTGTGTGCATTGCATAATGTTTGTAGGATTTTTTGACGCCATGCACTGTGTGCACGGGTTATTTCTAGTATAAAAATAAGATCCGCATAATCAACGTAATCCAGCACATATACTTGTATATTTATTTGTTATATATTTACATTTATATATTAAAATATTTATTTCCATATAATCCCACAGTTAGGATCCCAAAAATAGTCCCACGTCGGAAGTGCAAAAGAAAAAAGAAAAGGTTAAATATTAGAAGGCCTATCCACCTAATACCAATTGGTTTTGGGTTGGATGATCAATAATACTTAACAAATAGGGTATGAGCCCAGTGTTATGGGACTAGTATGGGATGAACCCTTAGCAAGGCTATTGTTAGAGGCCTGATATGGAATGAGATTCTAACAAATAGGCTAGTGTTGGAGGCCTAGTATGGGATGGGTCTCTAACAAATGGTATCAGAGCAGGCCACATGTTACGACCCACATTGCGGAAGGGGCGACCTGGGAAATGAGCGACCTAAGAGGGGACGACCTGATAAAAGGCCAGAGTGTGCCACTTAGAGTGGGCACCCCATAATGGGCCGTCGTGGCAGTGGTTGTCGAAAGCGGAAGGGACGACCTGGGAAAGGAGAGACCTAAGAAGGGACGACCTGGTGAGGCCAGAGTGGGCACCCCAGAGTGTGCTGCCGTGGACGACGTTGTCGAAAACGTGGTGGTATGTTAGGATCCCAAAAATAGTCACACATCGAAAGTGCAAAAGAAAAAAGAAAAGGTTAAGTATTAGAGGGCCTCTCCACCTAATACCAATTGGTTTTGGGTTAGATACTCAATAATACTTAATGGGGTGTGTGCCCAATGTTATGGGCCTATTATGGGTATGGGCCTTAGCAAGGCTATTGTTAGAGGCCTGATATGGGATGGGTTTCTAACAAATGGGCTAGTGTTGGAGGCCTAGTATGGGATGGGTCTCTAACACCCACATAATCGGCACATAATCCGAGTATGTGTTATGTGCTCCTCGTAGATGCTCGTAATGATATTGTATTTTATAACACTTGCCGACAATGAACCTAAAGATATATATATGGTGTTTGGTTGTGAGAAATTGAGTTGCATAAAAATGTACACTTCCTCTAAATCATTTTTGTTCATTTGGAAAACAGGTCAAAAGGATTTAAAATTATTTGTGGACCCGCGTATTTTTTAATGTTGAATTGAGGTGTATAGACGGTTGAAAAGTAGTGTGTTAAATTATTGAGCAGGCCCCACAATATTCAGGAGAGATAAATGAGAATGGAGTGAGAAAGAGAGTTTTTGTATATAAAAAAGACAGTCGACCACCACAACCAAACTTGACAGAAGGCAGCCCATCCAAACAAATACGTCCATCGACCTTGACAAGGAAGACATCCAACCACCACACATCCTAATCCTACATCCACCACCGTAAGATGACCTCAGTGCAAGGCTATCTTCTTTAGAAATTTTTTAAAAAAAATTAATTGCTACCTTTACCTTGTTGATGTAATGTAATGAAAATATTAAAGAGGGATGAGGGTAAAGATACTTTCGGCATTTTTCTATCACATGACAGCCATGTGATAGAGGAAGTAACAGAGGCTAGATAGTCTATGAACTTTTGGTGAAAGCTTGGCAATGTTTTGGACAATGTCAATAGTTTAGGGTAGTATTATTAAATCGGTTGATAGTATAGGGTAGTTTTAGTTAATTAACCCAATTATGGGTATTAAAGCAGAGTTCTTGATGACACAACAGATGGATGAATTGACCATACAACAATATATCGACGTACACATATTTACTAATGCAGTAATATATCATAAGCATTCTTTCCATTAAGTTGCAATAAGAAATGTCTGCAAAATTAATGAACAGACAACTAATCAACTCAGAGATTGCAGATAACACCAGATAAAACCTAAATTTTTGTAACTTGATGAGGCCTTGGAAAGCTTAGAATAGGAACAAGAGACAACCTTGCGCTGAAATCAGGTGAAACAGGACACCAGCCTATTACTCGAATATCTGGCGGGAGTACTCTATTCAGCACCTTTACATAATCAATTTCCTGTTCTGAATATATGTGGGTAAGTCAATTGCACATCAGAAAGGACATCTTCTTTCAATTTCTGTGTAAAGTAAAACGATCTACATGCTTCTTTTCAAACAAGACACAGAATCTCCAAAAGGAAAAATTATTATTATTCAATCTGTTTAGAAATTTAAAAAGATCCACCTGGCAGAGAATAGTTATGATTTCTTTCAATATATAAATATTACTTTTCTTTGATAGAAGTCAAATGATATAAAGCAAAAAGGAGCAGCCTGTTCTTACTTTTAATGTTACCTCCAGTGATATTCATAGTTGACCGCAGATATAGAGAAATCACCTGTGCATCAGGTACTTTCAATCAATATAATACAAATATTTTCTGAAAACAGTCTTCATACCCACGAGAAGTTTTCCTTTCTCCCACCGATAAACAGGTCTTCAACTATGGGAAGGAAGAAAAGTCATGTATTGTTTATGAAAGTAAAGGATATAATCTCGCTGCTAACTGCAGCCATGTTTTCATTATGTTAGAAGAGTGAGTCTCTCTAATAAAAGGTCTTAACAAGTTACCAATGCTCTAAAATTCTATCGATTGATCTCCGGTTGAAGACATAAGGGCTGCATGTAGATGGAATAACTAAATGTCAACACCGAGACACAACGTAATCAAAAGTCCAGCATGCAAAGATGATTGAACTTACAAATGTTAATGGTTAGCCAAATGATTTAATTTGTTTGAGCAATACCGGGGGCGGATATGCTATAGGAATGTATATTTAAGTAATCAAACAATTCACCATAGTCATTTGAACCTTGTAAGAGTATGATAACAAGTAAACTCTTAGTCAGGCATTGGACACAACCCATTTTGTATCCCTATACATGCCGATGCAAGTTCTAGAAGCTCGTCTAATGTACACTCAAACTACTATTAGCAAGGCATGTATTAGAGTAGCCACCCAATCCTCACAAATTTAGAAGAAGCATTCAGGACACAGGTTACAATATACCAACATACTCTAGCCTCCATATTCATAAATTCAACCTTGAACTGTTATAATCAATAATTTTAATCCCTTTCAAAACATGGAGTATTGCTTGGTACAAGAAATCAGTGTAAATGTAATAAATATATTTTAATGTGTTTCATGCACTAACTTCCATTTTCAAAAATTATTTGCTCTAACCCTAGGAAGCATGGATGCATAGACACATGGACACAAACACGGGACACGTCATGGACACAGCGCTGACTACGTGTGTGCATGTGCATGTGTGTGTGTGTGCGTGCGTGCGTTATAGATCAAAAGATGAAGTGATTAACACCGTTGTATCAGACGTAGAAAAGAAAAGGGTAAAACATTAACAATTTAAATCCAACTACTACTCAAATAAGAAAATCAAAATAGGCCAATGCATTACCTCAGCGCATCCAATGGAGTCGATCACATGTTTTTAATGTGTAGGTGCTATTAACATAAAAATATATTACATCCTCCTATGTCAAAGAATCATTTTATTTTGCCCTTAAGTGACACATGACTTTGTGAGGGTCTGGCATGCGACCGTGAAATTTTTTTAAAGATATCATGATTCAAATATGTAATTTTTTTGTTCTTTAAAAAATCAGACATGGATCCATGGTGTTCAAAACATTTCAAGCAAGTGATGCTCGAATGTGTCAGACACAGAGATGAGACTAGGTTCAGATGTCAATGCTTCATACATCTGTCTTATTGCTTGTATTACGTAATATTCAACAAATTATTTAAGCTCTTGAGTAGGTTACTCGTCACCTAATTTTTATGATACCTTCTTCCAAAGCACTTAGAAATTTTACTAGATGACATCCAGATAAGTGACCAACATCCTCGCAATCATCAGAAAAAAATCAATCCACTTACACCTGATTTTGGTTCCTATATTTTCCCTTTCAAGTCGCCAATAGATGTCTACAAAAGCCATAATTTCGGTGACATAAATTTATTTATGTCTTCCTTTCTTCAGTTTTTTTTTTTTGTTTTGTGTGGGGATGGACGAAAGGGAACTGATCTAGGGAATAGCTAACCGTGATGGCTGCTCTGATGGGAAACCAGTGATCTTATAATTTTAAATGAAGTTGAAGATAATTGATATAAATTTTTTGTAGGAATTTGGAACGTATATATAAAGTTCAGGCATTCTCAAACTTTATAGCCTCGCCATATTAAAGTATTCACTAGAATAATCAGAGTTAGACAATAAAGTGGCAATAGAGATTCTTGGAGTCATCAAAAATTGAAGCTAAAAGTAAAATAGCTAATTTTATTCTGAAAACAACCATACCTGGCCAGTAGAGGAGACTCCCTTGTCGGTCCGGCCACATCGTGAATACTTTGATTCTGCTCTACTCCCAACCAAAAGTTTTGTCCTCTCAAGTGCTTTGAAAACTTCAGACTGAGAATCAAAAGAACTCCTAATAAATAGTTGGACAAATGATGAAATTTTTTTGCAACTTCATAAATCATTATCTTCTATCTAAGCATTTTTCCCATCAAAATAGGACAACCTTCAGAGAATGACCAAGTCAAGAAAGAAACATAACAGAATTGACCAAAATCTTATAGCCAGCCATCACCTTGACATCAACCCTCCATGATTTGGTGAACAATCTCATCGCCAAGTAACAAAGAGAAAGGAAAACCATGCCATATAACTATGCGAGTCGGTTTGTGTTAAGTATCAATATGATCAATCAGTTAAAGGTCTCAACTCCCAGGAGCCCATCACCAGAGTCCACTGAACAATGAAAGCGTATGGAGGGAAAGGGAGACGATATCAGTTTCAGCGTTTCGTCGACGGATCAACACTGTCGAGCAAAAGATATGTCGGCGAGGGTGCTGGGGCCTCATAGAGGCGACAGCGAGGTTTGCAGGGGGGGCCTTCGTTGAAAACAGCAACGATGGTGGCGACGGCGAGGATTTCAGTATCGTTAGGGTTAGGGCTTGTAGGTGGCGGCATGGGATTTGAGTTAGGATTTTTTATCATGGAAAAGTAAAAAAGAATCGTTCGGCTCTTATACCAAATTTGATATACAACATGAACGACTTTAGGGCTTTGAGGGGAAATTTGGAAAGAATGGTAGAAATTAATGTTCCAAGGCTTCTCACCGGGGGGGCCTTTCTCAGGTTTGGAGAAATTTTAATTCTCAAGATTGCATTGATTAAAACAATGCAATCTAAGGCATTTATTTAGGCTTTAAAATATTTTTTCTAACCCTGTTCGGTTTCACTCAAAAAAAGAAAATAAAAAACAAAACAAAACAAAAACCAAATCCTAAATCACATACAAAAATCAAGCCTAAATCACATACAAAAATGAAGTCGGAATCGGATTCCAATTGGGCTCAAATCCAATCACGACAAACTGGGTTGGGACTCGCTTCGCCGTCTTCGCATGTAGACCTTGATGTCCCCATCAATATCATACAATATGACTAATATCGGCTAATATCGGCATTAAACAATACGAACGAAATATATCTCATCGCACCGTATCGTTAGGGTGGTCAAAAATGATTCAAAATTAAACCATTTCCCAAAATTCTAAAATATATCTTACCTGTTATCCTCTTGATTATCTAATATATGCAAACCATTCCGCTCTCTTACACTCTTACCAGTTAACCTTGTAAAGTATTGTCATGTTCCCATCTTTGTCGGTACCATGCATCCCTCTTAGTTCAGGATGTGTAGCCCACTCCTGCATCCCATCCTTGCAAATATGCATGTAAGTCGTAATGCGCTCAAGCAAATACTGGTCAAATATAAAGCCAGACAATTTGCCACCCCTAGTAGTAATAGAACCAATCTACATATCCACTTAAGATTTCAACATAGATAATAATATATTTTCATGGATGAATGCCATGAACACATGGATAGTCTGTGATCTGATTTCTTTATTGCAGTGGACAGGGATGCAAATTGGAAGCCGCATGTTTGCAAATTATATATTTCCACCAAACAAAAGCAACATCGTTAAAGTAAATAACCTCAACTGTTGGATCCATTTGCGCCTCTGAAGCAAAACCGTAAAACCTGAAATGAAATGTTATGAATCACTAACTGAATACAAAACAGTCACATATTAATTTTAGGAAGTAGAATTAATTCAGTGTTAATCATAGTACATGCATGCATAAACAAGCAATATGACCCTTGTGAACATGCACTAAACAAACGGAGAGGCATCACCCTTCTTTCACATAGTAGAGGGCAGCATGTTTAATGAATTTAATGTGTGGTGAAATGGAAGGGACTGAAATTTATAATGAACTTTGAATGTAATTTATAGAACTTTGAAGAACCGCACATTGAGAGGACAAACGTGGATGATGAGTCAGAAGATTCTGTAGTTGTTAGGACTCTCACCTACCCTCCCTCCCACATTGACAGACGACATAGGGGTGTTATGGAGCCACATAAGATCAAGGGGGTTCGCCAGAACGCAGTAAGGAACCAGGAGGTGCTTATTAGATGGAGTGGACTGACGGATTATGATGCTACTTGGGAGACCCGCGAGGTGATACGAGACCAAATCACAGCCTTTCACCTTGAGGACAAGGTGGCACTTTTGGGGGGAGTAATTGATGTGCGGGTTTATTGGCGGAGGCACGAGTCCACCAGGCCGATGGCAAACTCATAGTTCCGTGTTTTCATGGGGGCCGCTTTGTAAAAGGCTAATTAGCAATTAGCCTTTCTTAAGCTTGAGAGACCGTTCGGCCCTAGTTTAGGCATGATTTGAAGTTGTGAGTATTTTCCTACTTTGCTTAGATTATTTCCTAGCTAATTGTGCTTTCTATTTGTGGTAGTGATTTAGCAATTAGTCAATTTGTAGTTGAGATTCGATACCCACGGATCTGAAATTATTAATAAAAATCATATATTTATTGTCTTCCACCCATAAAAATCCCTCTTTTAGTCCACAAAAAGCCCTAATCGTATCAATCACCCAACTAAAGTAAAATATGATTTTAGTGTTCTATTTTTCTACGAACTCGATGGTTCTCAAAGATCCAAATATTAGGAACGTTGTATTGAAAGATTTTTCGCTTGATGCACCTTAACCGGAGAGAAAAATACATATATGCTCGACTTAAACTCAAGGAAGAGACCTACTATTGGTGAAAACAATAATGTGAATAATGAGCATAAAGAAAACCCGAACTTCAATATCAATATCTTCCTAAGTATCAGTCACTAATGTGAGTAATAATGTGAGTAATGATGCAGTGCGGGTTTATTCGAGGCAGTTGTGCGGGTCCACCGGGCCGATGGCAAAGTCATAGTTCCATGTTTTCATGGGGGCGCTTTGTAAAAGGCTAATTAGCAATTAGTCTTTCTTAAGCTTGAGAGACCGGCCGGTCCTAGTTTACGCATGATTTGAAGTTGTGAGTATTCCTATTTTCCTTAGATTATTTCCTAGCTAATTGTGCTTTCTATTTGTGGTAGTGATTTAGCAATTAGTAAATTTGTAGTTGAGATTCAATACCTACAGATCTGAAATTATTAATAAAAAACATATCTTTATTGTCTTTCACCCATAAAAATCTCTCATTTAGTCCACAAAAAGCCCTAATCGTATCAATCACCCAGCTAAAGTAAAATATGATTTTAGTGTTCTATTTTTCTACGACCTCGATGGTTCACAAAGGAACGAAGATTAGGAACGTTGTATTGAAAGATTTTTCGCTGGATGCACCTTAATCGAAGAGAAAAATACATATATGCTCGACTTAAACTCAAGGAAGAGACCTACTATTGGTGAAAACAATAATGTGAATAATGAGCATAAATAAAAACAGAACTTCAATATCAATATCTTCCTAAGTATCAGTCGCATCCACCACTATCAAATTCAAGGGCGGGATGCAACTAAAGATTTGATGAGATATTTAAAAAAATTTAAGAAATAAAAATGTATTTTCAGGAGTTGCCAATAAGCTTTCTGATCTAGAGCAATAACTACAAGCAAAGTCAACAATCGAGATAGATTTTAAGCCTAAGCCTAAGCCCAACCCGTGTCACTCGTTGAGCATGAGTCAGAGTTTGAACCAAAATATAAACTGAAGCCCCTCTATCCATGCATATGGTCAAGTTTTCGCATGTGATCGAGTTCAAGCTTGAGCATAGGTCCAACCACATGACTAAGCACGAGTTAGAGCCCAAGTTATATGATGATTATATACCAGATGTTAACTTGAAGATCCTATTAGAACTCATTGAGTAATTAACTTCATCATTCATGATCCTCTTCAACCAGTCAACCATCAGGTTCGTTTTATATGCTTACATATCTTTATATGACTCAGAATATTTTTCGAAAGATGAATAAGATATTCATCTGTAAATTTACATTTTGCTTCATTTCAAGATTCGCGGATGTGTCTTCTCTAACTACAAGAGACTATCGATGTTTGCATAATTATGCTCTTTTATCACCATTCATCATGTCACGAAGTTCTCAAAGTTAAGAAGAATGATAAGGATCAAGTCTACATCAGAGTACCTTTCATATTAGTATTTGGGTCATAAGTTTTTTATTAATTTTCATTCGAAATTTTAGTAAAAAATTGAGTCTGTTTTGTTATTTTCTTATTTTTGTAGTTTTAGTCCACATTGATTGTGGAAGGGTATTGAAAATCTTATAAGCCTATTTAAAGGCATTAGATTTGTCATATTTTAGATGGAATAGAATTTGAAAAAATTGCTATGAACTATGTATTCCCAAAATTAAATTTTTTGCATTGGAATGCGAGTGTGTACTTGATTGTCTGGACATGAGGTCCGAAAAATCTTTGCATGCGACGGTGCGAGGCACGTGCATCATCAAATCTTCGGACTGCGGGACCTGAAATTTTATCAAATTCCTAAATGTTTCTCATAATTCCCCACCACACCCCCATTTTCCTTCCATCTTGTTTTAAGTGTGAACTTTGACCGAATGAGCAGAAAGGAGAAGTTCCACCGAAGCCAAACTCCAATTGAAGGGTGAGGGAGGTGTGTTTCTTAATCCATCTTATCTGCATGTTCAGAATGCGGATGACTAAAAATGATGGTTGATTTATTTCAACCCCATCTACACAATTAGCTTCCAAAACTCGTGCCCTTCAAAATGCTACACGTATAAACCCTTTTAGTGTAAAATAAACTAAGATTTCAACTCTTG
Organism: Scilla litardierei; assembly: GCA_030789695.1. Lineage (NCBI taxonomy): Eukaryota > Viridiplantae > Streptophyta > Magnoliopsida > Asparagales > Asparagaceae > Scilla > Scilla litardierei. The sequence goes on along the minus strand of JAULAV010008167.1, from coordinate 22,961 downwards.
TGCCGCATTATACTTGTTCTTTGACTACGGATGTAAGTGGGTCAGTTTCAGCTTGAGTATTGCTTTACTCAGAATCAAACCAACTGAGATCCAGTTGTATAATTTCTACCCAGATTACATCAATTCCTTAAATCAGAGACTTGCCTCTGTCATATCTAAATTTCATTGAATCTTTTGGCCGTTTCAGATTTTGTTGCATGTGGTTTAAATCAGTGAGATACATACATAAGCATCGTGGATATTCGGATCAGTGATCTGGATACATCCTTAGACATAGTTCTAGAAACCTGGCATGAGTTGGACCTAAATTAGATGGATCTGGCTGAATACAGGTTCGCCCTTGCAGCTCAAACTTCAAGCATGAAACATATGAACTATAATAAACTTTGGCTCATATTATTTTATAAAGTGAGTAGTAGATATGTAGATGGCACCAAAGAAAAAGGTTGGATATGCACCTCTTGCCAAAGTACATGATTTTCAGAGCAACATATCTCATTGCACAACATTGTATGGTACTTGGGTGGCATCCTGCATTAAAAAGAAAATGCTGATTATAATGCATCAAACTGTCATCACGATTTCTCATAAAAATTGTCCAGTTCTGTCAAATTCACAATTACTCATGAACAATGCATGTGCCTCCATTTTGGTGGCATATTTGTTTAATGGGACTAAAATTTACACAGTGACTCCAATGGGTATATCGTTGGCTCTACACTTCAAACTTTCACATATATTACACGAATGTCTGATTCTTGGCAGTAAGGTATATAGGGGTGAAAGCTGACTTTATCTAAAGCTCTGAAAGGAAGCATGCAGGGGGACAATAGGAAAAGTTCAAAAGCTTCACAGAAGTTGTAACTAACTTCAAACAGAAACTTCACATGCTTGGTAAATGACAAATACACTAATACCATTAAAGGGAAGACATAAAATTGAGAACTATGTCCCTAATTTTTTTATAAAAGAAATCTGAATTGTCTTTTAACCCTCTTCTTTCAAGTCATGTGACTAAAACATAGGTTCTTACACTGGATGATAAGCTTGTCTAACATCAATTAATGGCATTAACAACTGGGCTTAGCTCACCTGGCATGACACTCCCTTCTGTTGCAAGAGGTCATCGTTTTGAACCTTCCCTATTGGCAATATGCAAGAGAATTTTGAATAAAATTTCAAGATGCCACATTCATCCTGCAAGAACTATGATTCGTGATACATGCATGCTACAACAATTCACACAGGTTTGTTGTGATTCAATTCCGGTGCATAAAAGCTATGGTGGTTTTCGGAGGTTCGTCATGAGTCAAGCATGTGGAAGGAGTTCCTTCTCTTTTTATGGTCCTCCACTACAATGGGAATATAGTGAGTGTTCCTTTCCAATGTAAGGGGCTATGATGTAAGCCTACAATGTAAGCCCACTGGACTTTCTCCCCAAAAATGACATTAACTTGGAGGGATCGATTTTAAAACGAGTATCAACTTCGTGGATTTTTTTTTTAAAGATGGGTTTCATTGCTTTGACGGTTTTTATTAATAAGAGTTGAATATAGGTGTTAAGGGATAAGTCGGCCCCAAAGGAAAGCATGATAAGAATTTAGAATGAAAACTGACCATTATTCTACTTGAACCAAACTGACCCTGACCTAAACCAAACAAATAAACCACAGCAGAAATCAGGATATTCCTGAGACTAGGTCAAAATCACATTGTGAGCTGCTATGTGACGCAATTATACAAGTGGGAGGGTGACTGTTGATCACTTAATAAGAAAGGGATATTTCTCTTTCTCGTTACACTTATGGGGTTTTTTTGAAATGTACCCATTAACAAATGAGCAAGATAGAATCTCATAAATTGCTTACCAGAATTAGACCTTGGAGTTGTTTAAGATACAAAGGTGACTAATAACTCATGATCCAATTGTAGATAGTATTGTATTATCACTTTTAAATAACAAGCTCCGATAAAACAGGACAGGACACATGTTATTGATGGGGTCCGCGTTTACCAGAGGAGGCTGGCCAAGGGGGACGTGCACGCAGGGGCTCGGCCGAATCCGACTTGAGGCAAAGGGGCGTTTTCGACTCTCTCTATTATTTTATATTATAATGGCAAACTTGTAATTAGATGGGAGGGTGGATTAGTATCTAAACCTATGGCTAGCCGTCATTTATTTTCTATGCTTGATTTTGATATTGTGTGAGGAGAGACTTCTTCGTGTTCTTTGGAAAGGTGCGGACGTCACTTATCAATTGGCGGCTTGGGAGAGAAGGTTACCTCTTATTTGTAGCCTATTTATCTAGTAAAAATTCAGTTTTTATTCAAATAAATTTCAGTTTCGTCGAGTTTCTATCAATTTGGTACCAGAGCACGTCGATCCATGGCGACGGCTACGAGATCCAAAGATCGGATCGATACGTAGAGTAGAAATTGACGGAGAAGATCGAGGGCATCAAGGGCGAGGTCGCAAGCGTGCAGAAAACCCTAGCGGATCATAGTGGACAATTGAAAGAACACGACAAAGCCCTATCGAAGATCATATTCCAACTCGGGGAGATTTCGTCGCATCTAAAAGGAAGTGACCCTAAAACGGCGACAAAGGTACCACCTTTGGACAAGGGGAAGGAGAAGAGGGAGAAAATTGATGTGGAATCCGTCCATGAGGAGGAGGAATATGACGAGGAGGAAGATAGAGGGCCGTAAAAGGAGGATTATCGAGAAGCGGTGTACCGAAAAGCGGAGGAATCAAGGAGGGGACGGCGGCCCTATCCGCCTCCCCCATGATGCGCACCAAAGCATTGGGGGCCGTGGGTTCCTCCCCAGGCCCACGCGGCCCCAAGGATTCAAGCGAGGGGACGGCGTACCCCCCAACCCCCTTAACTTCATGGTATGATTCGGTGTGAACCCTACCACGGAGCTAAGGAAAACCTCCGTCACGTCTAGCTGATGGCCCTCAGACTCTTCCACCTCAGCGGTCTCGTCTTTCACATCAGCCTCGTCATCCTCATCCTCAAGTAGCAGCACCTGGAGCTTGCGTCCCACACATCTGTGGCTTGGTGTGAATCGCTCGTTGCATCTAAAACATAGGCCCTTCTGTCGTTTCTCCCTCATCTCCGCGTCAGTCATCCGCCTGAACTGCCCCCCAGCCTGCGGTGCACTACTCTTCTCCACACTCTTCTCCTTGGTGGCAGAATCCGCTCCTACAGTGGCTCTCTTCTGTCCTCCTGTCGCTGTCTAGTTATGGAAAACCGGGCCACTCCAACCACCTCTCGTCTTCCTCTCCTCTAGGAGTTTTACAACAATACAGTGGAAGGACATTCTGGGGTCCTCAAGACCTACCAGAGACTGATGAGGGAGGTCTACTAGAATGGGATGAAGAAGGATGTCATGAAAATGGTTGCAGAGTGTGACGTTTGCCAACGTCACAAGTATCAGGCGATGGCTCCAGGAAGGTTGCTTCAACCATTGTCCTTACTAGACCGGGTCTGGGAGGATCTCTCTATGGATTTTATCGATGGTTTGCCTAAGTCGGGAGAGTACACAGTCATATTTGCTGTGGTTGACCGCTTCAGCAAGGATGCACACTTTATACCGCTTAGGCACCCTTACAGCACAGTATCGGTGGCGGAGACATTTGTGATAGAGATCATTCGTCTGCATGGACCCCCAAAGTCCATTGTCTCTGATAGGGACAATGTTTTCTTGCGCATATTTTAGCATGAGCTTTTAAGGCTGCATGGCACGGTGTTGCGACGGAGCACAGCCTACCACCCCCAGACGGATGGCCAGACTGAGGTCGTCAACAGGAGCATTAAAATGTACCTGATGTGTTTTATTTCATAAAGTCCCAAGGAGTGGGCCCGTTGGCTAGCATGAGCGGAGTATTGGTACAATACGTCCTATCACACCGTCGCCCAGACGACACCTTTCAAGATTCTATATAGACGTGACCCTCCACACTTATTGCACTATGGGTAGGAGACGACCCCGGTATCAGATGTTGAGTAGTAGTATCTGACTGAGAGAGACCGGATTCTGGAGGAGCTGAAACTCCATTTGGCTCGAGCTCAACAAATTATAAAGACGATGTCAGACCTTCAGTACAAGGATGTGTAGTTTGCAGTTGGGGACATGGTGTACCTTAAGCTGAGACCATACATGCAGAGATCCTTAGCTCACAAGAGGAATGAGAAGTTAGCACCAAGATATTTTGGACCTTTCGATGTCGAGGCCAGGGTGGGACCAGTTGCTTACAGGTTACGGCTACCTCCAGGATCGATCATTCATCTGGTATTCCATGTGTCTCAGCTTCGTCAGGTCATCGGATACCACACCCATGCACCCACACTTTCGGAGACGCTGCCAGAAGATATGGAGGTGAGATTGGAGCCTGAGGAGCTGAAGGGGTTTCGCAGAGGGAGCACTGAAGAGCAGGAGGTTCTACTGCAGTGGAAGGGTTTGCCAGAGCATAGAGCACGTGTGAGTCCTTGAGCGTCATGGTACAGTACTTTACAGACTTCCACCTTGAGAACAAGGTGGCTCTTTGGGGAGGGAGTAGTGATGGGGTCCGCGTTTACCAGAGGAGGCGGGCCAAGGGGGATGCGCGCGCAAGGGCTCGGCCGAATCCAACTTGAGGCAAAAGGGCGTTTTCGACTCTCTATATTATTTTATATTATAATGGCAAACTTGTAATTAGATGGGAGGAAGATTAGTATCTAAGCCTAGGGCTAGCCGTCATTTATTTTATATACTTGATTTTGTTATTGTGTGAGGAGAGAGTTCTTCGTGTTCTTCGGGGAAGGTGCGGACGTCACTTACCAATTGACGTCTTGGGCGAGAAGATTACCTCTTATTTGTAGCCTATTTATCTAGTAAAAATTCAGTTTTTGTTCCAATAAATTTCAGTTTCATCGAGTTCCTATCAGTTATGTACAGGTGTGTGAGCAGACCCAATATGGCAGAACTATTAGATGTGGCTTTAATGGATTTCCATATGCTCCTCTGTGCCTTTCAGATTTCAAGTTTGGAATGTCAACACATGTTTCATGGAGATACAATTATTTCAATTTTCAGGGCGTTGAAGGGCGTTGAAGCGAAGCTGAAAGCACTATTCCAATGAAACATGTTTAAAAACACTGAATACAAAAGGTTACTTAGATTGGAACCTGTTTGATCACTCAAGCCAAAATTTGTAAATCCGGCTGACTCCTCCTGATGTAGATAATCGAGTGGTTCTTCCTAGTAAATTCACAATTTCACATAATGCTCAAACCGAAAGAATATTTCTTTTGGACAAAAAGGAGTGCTAATTTCATCCCAACAGAGATTTACCTTTCCAGGAGTAGAAGATGTCAAGTAATTATATGGAGAAAAACTCTCAGCCAAATTGCCAGTTTCAACCGCACAAGAGACAATACAATGTGATCCTCTTTGGGAAGTACCATTGGAGCTTGCAAACTCGCTGGTATGAGATTTTGTAGCATTTTCCTAATGGAAAAGTTGTGACGCAGAAGCTCAGTAACACAAAAATACACTCATCAAGTGGCTATACTACAACGGAACTGTTAAAAAAATTTCATGATCTCACCAGCATGACAAAACACTTAAATGGTGTAAGAGACCAAAAACATATTAGTTTGGTTTCCACAAATATCATCCCGTAGGGAGGTTTCTAACTTCTATGTTGCATTGTATGGCTACATGACATTGATGCGATAAAAGATGGGTACACCGATACAATAAATCAGAAAAATTAAACCTAATGGAACATCATGGATACAATGTTAACAAAATAATGTGTATGCGAGCTAATGTTCTATCTAGAACATGAATTTGTAAGACTAATGGTTAATGAAATATAACAACTCAGATATCATAGTATATTTCAACTTACATGCATCATTATTACGTAAGAATCATAATTATATAAATAAAAGTGGAAAATAGCATACACATAAACACACACAAATGTCCACACACTTCCTAGCCTTCAATACGTCTAAGAAATGGCATAAATTTATCCTTAAAACATGCTAATATTCAACATGCAGCATCTGACACATAGGTGTATAGACAATATGTAGAAACTGAAGCTTATTCAACCAATTGGAATGCTTCTTAAAACAGATCTAGTGTGTGTACTTCTATTTATACTTTAAAAGCAATGTCGAGCTCTCCACACGTTTCTTTGTTCCATTTTTTGGTTGGTTAGTGTGTGGGGGGTGGGGGCGGGGAGGTTGCATACAAGATTGCTTAGGAACTAATTTGTGGTTTTAGTTTTGATTTTTGTTTCTGATGGGCTTACTGGGCCCCTGCGGGTTTACAGCCGCAGGAAAGGCCCGCGCGCGCAAGCCGCAGGAGTGCCCCCCCCCCCCCCCCCCCCCCCCGGCGACCTAACCCAGCCGCATGCCCCCTCTTAGCCCTAGTTTTTATTATATATAGGGGGTAGCCGTCACCTATTTTCCTATGCTTTTGATGATTGTTATTGTGTGATTCCATAGGTAGACGAGTGCGGACGTCCTCTTCAGCGTCTTGGGAGGAGAGCACACCTCTTTTGTACTTTATTATCTAGTTCTTCATTATTTGTTTTCTAATAAAAATTTCAACTTTGTTAGTTCCTAACAATTTGGTATCAGAGCACGTGACGATCCATGACGGCTGCAACAAGATCACACGACAAGGTTGAAGCTTTGGAGGCAAAGTTCACGAGCGAAATCGAGGCGATCAAGAAGTCGTTGGCGGGGAACGAGGAGTCCATGGCAAAATTATCCACCTCCATCTCCCAATTGGCGTCAAATCAAGCAAAGCACGACGATCAATTCGCGCAATTGATAGGAGCCCTAAATCAATTGGCACAAACAACAAAGTTGAAGGAAACCCTAATCCGACCCCAAAGGCGGCACCTTTGAAGACGGAGAAGGAAAAAGAGGAGATGTTTACCTAAAATCAACCATATTACGTGGAGGAGTTGGCCAAGGAAGACGACGAGGAGCCATGGAGGGTCTACTACCGCAAGGAGGTACGGTGGAAGGCGGTGGAGAGCCAAAGGGGCGGCGGCCCTAGCCGCCGCAATTAGGAGCAAGGCACCATCAACGAGCCATGGCCGAACCCCCAAAACAGCCAGGGGGTTCAGCCGCCGCGGGAAGGAGGCGGGGGGGCCCTTCCCTGCCTCAGGCGACCTCCGGCAAGGGGGCCAGGCCCCGCCGGAGGTCGACGGGGTCCAGCGAACTCGCCGGACCCCCAGCAGGGCCCGCCGGCCTTGCCGGAGGCCCGGCAGGGCCTGCAGGCCCTCCGACATGGCCGGAGGGCCCGTACAGGAGCCCGCCAGGGGCGGGAACCCCCTGGCAGCCGCCAGGGGGGTGGGAGGCTTCTGGCGATTCCCACAGATGGCGGGAACCTCCCTGACAGCAGCCGGGGGTGATGCTCACGGCCAGGCCCCGGGGGGGTTTCGAGCCACCGGGCAGCGGACAGCGGTAGATGGGGGTCGCGGACAATTTTTGGGAGGCTTCTTCGACCCTTCGGAGCGTTGGCCAGCAGCTGAGGACCCATTCTACGAAGACGAACGTGGGAGAGATCATTCTTATGACGGCAGGGGCGGCTACAAGGTGGAGTTCGGCGATGATGCGGGTTGGGATGATTTTGAGGGCCAGCGGGGAGATTACCGTGGAGACTATGGGGGTCGCAAAGGAGTGCCACCTAGGCATTACGAGACTTTGGACGAGAGGAGACAGCACTACCGTCCGCATCACAGAGATGAGGGGAGGCCCGAGCAGGGGCACTTTGGGGGAGAGTGCAGGGTGCGGAAGCTGACGATGTCGCTATTTTCCAGAGAGGATACACATGCCTGGTTGTTCACAGCAGAGAGATACTTCGCGGCACACCACATGACCGAGGCCCAGAAGCTGGATGCGGCAACCATCTGCATGGAGGGAGAGCCTTGAAGTGGTTCCGGTGGAAGGAGAGGCGGCAACAGATCCGTAGCTGGGAGGAGCTGAAGGACCTGGTGCTGAAGAAGTTTAGAGACACCCGTCTGGGGAACCTACACGAGCAGCTGTACGCCCTCAGGCAGGAGGGGCCGGTGTGGAAATACATCGAGAGATTAGAGACACTGGCAAGACGAGTACATGACGTGTCTGACGAGTCACTGGAGGGCACCTTCTTGAAGGGGCTGCAACCCAGCCTCCGCGTCGCAGTGAGACCCTACAAGCCCAGGGGGCTTTCGGAGGTCATAGAGATGGCACAGATGGTAGAGGACGCGCAGACAGAGGAGATGCGAGTCAGAAGCGGCTACAGTAGTCAGACATCGAGAGGCGCCCCGTCGGGAGCTGGAGGAGCAAGGACCTCCACGGTGGCGGCCCAGATGAGCCGGGAGAAGACTAGGGAGAAGACTAGTGCACCATTGGCTGGGGGACAGTTCAGGCGCATGACAGACGCTAAGATGAGGGAAAAGAGGCAAAAGGGTCTATGTTTCAGGTGCGATGAGCGATTTTCACCAGGCCATTGGTGTACGGGGCGCAAGCTCCAGGTGATTCTGTTGGAGGACGACGACGACGAGGCTGATGTTGAGGAGAAGGCCACTGAGGCAGAGGAGGAGCTGGAGGGCCAGCAGTTGGACGTAGCGGAGGTGTCCCTCAACTCTGTGGTAGGGTTCACACCGAACCATACCATGAAGCTGAGGGGGGAAGTCGGTAACCAGGAGGTGACTGTGCTCATTGACAGTGGGGCTACCCATAATTTCATTTCCAGGAGGGTGGTGGCGCAGCAAGGGCTTCAGCTGACAGATTGCGGCAGTTTCAGCGTGATGATGGGGACGGGGAAGAATGAGAACAGCTGGGAAGTTTGCAGGGGACTGGTACTGACTGTGCAGGGGATACAAGTTATTGCGGATTTTTTACCTCTGGACCTGAGGAGCACTGACGTCATTTTAGGCATGACCTGGCTACAGACGTTAGGAGAGATGACCATAAATTGGAAGCTGCTACGGATGGAGTTTCAGGAGGCGGAAAAAGCAGTGATACTCCAGGGAGACCCCAGCCTCTGCAGGGTTTTGGTCTCTCTGAAAACCATGCTTAGGACCATCCAGACAGAGGGATGAGGTTATCTGGTAGAGCTGTACTCTTTGACAGGTGAGGGAAGCGCCGAGGCCAGCACAGAACAGCCCATTCCAGGAGAGGTGCAGCAGCTGATGGAGCAGTTTGAGGAGATCTTCCAGGAGCCTCGGGGTCTTCCACCACCGCGGGACCACGAGCACGCCAGTCCTACGAGAGGGTGTGTCCCCCATTAGCGTGCGGCCGTACCGATACCCCCAGCATCAGAAGGACGAGATAGAGAGGATGGTTTCAGAGATGGTGCAGGCAGGGGTGATCCAGCCGAGTGTGAGCCCGTTCTCCAGCCCAGTATTATTAGTGAAGAAGAAAGATGGTAGTTAGCGGTTCTGCGTGGACTACAGGGTGCTGAATAAGGAGACGGTCCCGGATAAATTCCATATACCTGTGATTGATGAGCTCTTGGACGAGTTACACGGGGCAGCATGGTTCAGCAAGTTAGATTTCAAGCCGGGCTACCACCGGATAAGGATGCGACGGGAGGATGTGTCCAAGACGGCGTTCAGGGCGTATGAGGGTCACTTCGAGTTTCTGGTCATGCCCTTTGGGTTGACCAACGTCCCGGCCACCTTTCAAGCTCTTATGAATAAGGTATTCCGTCCCTATCTCAGGCGATTTGTACTAGTTTTCTTCGATGATATTTTGGTGTACCGTCGTACTCTGGTGGAGCATTTGGACCACCTGCAGGTGGTATTTCAGGAGCTGCAGTATCACCAGCTATATGTGAACAGAAAGAAGTGTCTATTCGGACAGCCGCAGGTGGAGTATTTGGGGCACATGGTATCAGCAGGAGGGGTGGCCGCAGACAGAGCAAAGATAGCGGCCATGCTGGACTGGCCGCGCCCCACTACCCTCAGAGGGCTACGGGATTTCCTGGGGCTTACAGGTTACTATCGCAGATTCGTGGAGGGTTATGGGATGATTGCCTGGCCATTGACGGAGTTATTGAAAAAGGATCAGTTCCTTTGGGGGGGAGGCGACGACAGCATTTGAGGCCCTAAAAGGGCAATGACCATTGTGCCAGTATTGGCGTTGCCCGACTTCTCCAGACACTTCGTGGTAAAGGCAGACGCATCATGACATGGGCTGGGAGCAGTACTGATACAGGAGCAGCGGACCGTAGCTTACTACAGCCAGGTGTTGACCGCAAGGGCCCAACTGCGGTCGGTCTATGAGAGCGAGATGATGGCTATAGTACTGTCCATACAAAAGTGGAGGCCATATTTGTTGGGTCGTCCCTTTATAGTTCGCACGGATCAGCGGAGCCTGAAGTACCTGTTAGAGCAGAAGATGGTAGCGGAAGAGCATCAAAAGTGGTTGTAGAAGTTGATGGGGTACAGGTTCGAGATGAGTATCACCCGAGATTGGAGAACATGGCAGCTGATGCGTTATCCCGGCGGGAGGAGGAGGCAGAGTTAGCGACACTTGCAGTGTCTATTCTGGAGGATTGGGGCCCACTACAGCAGGAGGTGGAGCAGGACCCGGAGTTGGCAGCTATACGAGAGGCCCTTCTACAGGGATCAACTAAGTACCCGGGGTATTCTCTTCAGGACGGGCGGCTACTTTACTGGGGGAGGCTCGCGATACCGAGGACCTCTGCATTAATACCGGTAATATTTAGAAAGTTCCACGGCAGTGCGATTGGAGGACATTGTGGGGTCCTCAAGACCTACCAACGACTGGCGAGGGAGGTCTATTGGAAGGGGTTGAAGAAGGAGGTGACGATGATGGTGGCGAAGTGTGACGTGTGCCAGCGTCATAAGTACCAGGCTATGTCTCCAGTGGGACTACTACAGCCGATATCCTTACCAGACCGAGTTTGGGAGGATCTTTCGATGGACTTCATAGATGGATTGTCGAAGTTGGGTAGGTACACTGTCATTTTTGTTGTGATAGACCGCCTCAGCAAATATGTACATTTTGTCCCGCTTCGACATCATTACAGCGCGGTCTCGGTGGCGGAGGTTTTTGTGAGGGAGGTTATCCGTCTGCACAGACCTCCAAAGTCCATAGTCTCGGATTGAGACAATGTGTTTCAGAGCAAATTTTGGCAGGAGCTTTTCAGACTACAGGGAACGGCCTTGAAGCGGAGCACAACCTACCATCCCCAGACTGACGGCCAGACGGAGGTGGTGAATAGGAGTGTGGAGACTTACCTACGATGCTTCATTTCAGAGACTCCTAAGGAGTGGGCACGTTGGCTACCGTGGGCGGAATATCGGTATAACACTTCATATCACACGGCGGCGCAGACTACACCTTTCAGGATTTTGTATGGCAGAGATCCTCCGCACTTACTTCACTATGGTCATGAGACAACTCTCGTGTCAGATGTGGAGCAGTACCTGGCGGAGAGGGACTGGATTCTAGAGGAGCTGAAGCTCCACTTGGCGAGGGCTCAGCAGGTGATGGAGGCATGGGCAGACCTACACCGATGGAACATACACTTTGAGTTAGGAGACATGGTGTATCTGAAGCTGAGGCCCTACAGGCAGCGGTCGATGGCGCATAGGAGGAATGAAAAGCTGGCACCGCGGTATATTGGGCCTTTCGAGGTCGAGGCGAAAGTGGGACCGGTAGCCTACAGATTGCGCTTACCCCCAGGATCCACCATTCACCCCGTCTTCCATGTCTCACAGTTGCGCCAGGCCATTGGCAACCACACCTCTTCTCCTACATTACCAGAGGCCCTTACTGCTGATATGGAGGTGCGAATGAAGCACGAGGTGCTGAAAAGGGTGCGGCAGAGCATCACCGGTGAGAGGCAGGTGCTGTTGCAGTGGAGGGGCTTACTAGAGCACGAAAGCACGTGGGAGGACATGGATAATATGATGGCGCGCTTTCCAGACTTCCAGCTTGAGGACAAGGTGGCTCTTTGGGGGAGTATTGATGGGCTTACTGGGCCCCTGCAAGTTTACACCCACAGGAAAGGCCCGCGCACGCAAGCTGCAGGAGAGCCCCCCCCCCCCCTTTGGCCGACCTAACCCAGCCGCATGCCCCCTCTTAGCCCTAGTTTTTATTATATATATGGGGTAGCCGGCACCTATTTTCCTATGCTTTTGATGATTGTTATTGTGTGATTCCATAGGTAGACGAGTGCGGACGTCCTCTTCGGCGTCTTGGGAGAAGGGTACACCTCTTTTGTGCTCAAGTATCTAGTTCTCCGTTATTTGTTTTCTAATAAAAATTTCATCTTTGTTAGTTCCTAACAGTTTCTTTTCAGTTTCGACTAATATAATGTATCAGGTTTTTTCAGATGATTTTAATTGAAACCATATCCAAATCTACACCAGTTTTGATACATCCCTACCAAATCTAGATTTATTAAATACAAATCTAAATCTGTTTAGATCAATACCTATCAAATCTAGATCCACAATATAGATTTGTTTCATATGAGACTATCTTTTCCATATATAATAACAAACTTTTGAAGATATGTAATCCCAACTCATTCAAGTTGAGGATGGTTCTTAGATCTTAAAATAAAAGAAGAAACCCTTTGGTCTTAGACCTTGTTATCCCATTTACTCTAAAATACATCCTTATTTATATCCTCCTTCAAACAACCATCACTTACCTCCGTCTCTCTAAATTTTGATCTCTTCTAAGTTGTCTTCATCTGCAACTGAAGTATTATGGTGGAAGAGCATCAAATTTAATGAGCTAACCATCAAAATCTCTGAAGTCTTCCTCAATGCGGTGAGATGTTTCTCCAATCTTTAACGGTCTTGAAACCATATCTTATCTTTCAATTTTGTATAAAAATAACCTGTAAGGATTTGTTGATTAGACTTCGGGTGTTTTGTGTTTTTCTTGTGAATTTCTAAATATTTCAATTTTCGATAGTTGATTGGGTATACACAATTGTTATTGCAAATATATCAAATAAGAAATCACTATCCTCTTGTTGATTGTCTTCAAACTAAATTTTAAACTAAATTTTAAACTTGATTGAATGATCTGGATTTTTTTTAATTCATGTTTGAGTAATGTTAAGTAGTGTCAAACTAACTTTACGTTATCGAGATTTTAGTCCACTCTCCATAACATCTTTTTTATTTCATATTTTGCATTGACAATGTAAGTAACGTGAATTAAGTTGGTATCAGAGCCTAGATTTAGGCATTCAATGCTTTATGATTGCATTTGAATCATTACAAAGTAAAAAAATCATTCATTCATATGAGGCTTTGAAACCAACTTAATGCACCCTGTAGTCATACTTACACAATCAATACAAAATACAAAATAACAAAAATGCTAAGTGTGAACTAAAACTCGATTAGTTAAACATTACTTAACAGTAATAAAAAAGAATAAAAAAACCATAATCATTCAATCAAGTCCAAAATTTAGCTCAAAATCAACAAACACCCAATCGACAATAGGGTATTGATTACTCATCCAAAATATTTGCAATAACAATTATCTAAATCCATCCAACTAATGAAGACCAAATTATTTAGAAGTCAACAATCCTAAAAGGTTCAAGAAAAATTTAAAATATATGATAGGATTTTAGGACGGGTAAATATTGACAAACGATGAGATATATCTCACACCGTTGAAGCAGGCTTTACATATTTCGAGTGCTAGCACAAGTACTCCGATGTTCTTCCACCATAATATTTTAGCATCAAATGAAGACAACTTAGAAGAGGTTGAATTTAAAGAAATTGAGATAAAGGTTAGTTGTTTAGAGGACATGGAAAATGATGAAACTTTAGGGGGAAGGGGATAACAAGGTCCAAAACCAACTGGTTTCTTTTTTCTTTTTAGATCTAAAACAATCTTTAACTTGAATGAATTGTGATTTAGATATGTTTAGATGTCAGTATTAGATTAGTTTTGGGAAAGATCTAGTCTAATATGAAAACAAATATATCTTGCAGATCTTGTTTATGGATCTAGATTTGATTCGTGTGGATCTAGATTTGATGGGTGTGGATCTAGTTTTGATGGGTATGAATCTAATAAGTCTTGATTAGTAAGCGTGGATCCAAATTATTTTACATCTAGATAGATCTTCAATTTAAAAACTTAAAAAACAAAATAAAAAATAAATGTTGTAGTATCAACACTAAAAACTAGCAGCATGTGGGTGCTGAGTATATAACTTAGGAAAGATTGAATCTCATAGCTAATGGATGTCCTCAAGGAAGCATTTACAACCAAGTTCCATAGTTTTACCCTCGACATATCATTTCAAAATTTACACGCAACAAAAAAGAACCCATATCACAATACACAGTAATAAACAGTTTTCACTTATTCTTCGGCAATAATGTAATAGTTTTAGTCAGAGGGATTTGCTTGGCATGTTTCCAGGCTGGAGGTCTTTTAGGGATATTGGTCAAGTTCAAAAATACAGACATGAGAGTAAAAATTCATCTAATAAATCACCATGCTGCTTCTTCGGCAAGATTTAGAACCATCTAGAGTACAAAAGCCTCTAAAATGGTGGTTGTGGGACTGATTCCGTAAGTGATTAATCCTACGAATTTTGGCATATCATATGGAGTTAAATCACTTTTAACAAGTAGTAACTAACAAATCCAATTCGAGAGATAAATAAAATGGTTAAATCTATCAAAACGATGCTAATTTATTTGTATATCGTTTTTCCCATTATAATCTTATTATTGAATAAAAGTTTCACCTTTTGGTCAAAAATAATTACAATCCAATAAAATTCAGCATATGAGCAAATACACGACAACCTGTTTTTTATTAATTCTTTCACAAACCCTAAGAAGCTACCAATGTTCGATTATTTATCTTAGAAAATGTAAATTGGAAATTGAAAGAGCAGCAAACCTCGGCGCAACGGCAGCTCGATACTCGCGAGAGAAGTCTCTCGTTCTCCTGTTCTAATTCCTGATTTCTCGCAAATTTAAAAAACAGCTGCATTCGATTAGAAACGAGGAATAACAAGGAAAGAAGATGAATCAAAAGAGATAGTGGTTTAGGGTTTTACCTCCACCCGACGGCGGAGAGAGATGATCTGTGCCTCGAGATCCTCACTGCAGATCGCTTCCATCAGAAAGTCCAAGTTTGATAGAAACGTGAGTGGCAACGGACGTCCTCCTCCTCCTCCTCCTCCTCGGATATATTTTTCTTCTTCCTCCTCCTCTTTAATCTATTTTTCCGAAGGGAAACCGAAGCTTTGAGGTAAACGGGTCGCATTCGGGCTGGCAATTTAACTAAATGTAATAGGACAAATTATCAAAATAAGTCAAAAATTAGAGGTAATGTTAAAGCTGTTATGAATGAGGGAGGCCTTTGGCCTCCCCTCCTTCATTACCCATTCATTAGGCCCACATTACTTAGAGTAATGGGGACCCTTGGTCTCCTAGAGGCTTTTGGCCTCCCCACTATGAGATATATAAATAGAGCACCATGGCTCTTAGCTATGTGTACTTATTCTTTTGTTAAGAAATCTTGTCTCTTTCTCTCTTGAGTCCTATTACTCTCTAACACGTTATCAGCACCTTAGCTCTCAATTCTTTGAGCTTTTCATCCCGTCTCCCCTCAAAAATTAAACCCGTACGCGCAAAGGAATCTATTGTTGCGGCGAAGCTTTGCGGAAATTTTTCTTTGGAGCGTATCGGGAGCGGAACTATCTCCGGATTTTTATTATCACGATCTTCCCTAGATCTTTGATCTAGAGATGATGTCTGAGTGCCTAGTGGACAGTGCCTCAACGCACACAATCCTTCGCGATCATTGCTATTTTAATAGCGTAAATAAATATGACGGTCCTGTTATCACAATTTCAGGACTGTCCCAAATAATCGAATGATCTGGTGAAGCAATTATATTGCTCCCAAATAACACAAGACTTCAAATAAAAAATGCATTATTCTCTCCTAAATCAAATAGGAATCTCGTAAGTTTCAAATATTTCCGTTTAAACGGATATCACTTAGAAACCAGAGATGAAAATACGGTTGAATATCTGTATGTAACTCGTCAGAAAGATGACCAGAAGATCATCTGCGAACGATTCAAGGGACTCCCGTCGGGTCTCTACCAAACATACATTCAACCAATAGAAGCCAATATGACTGAGCACCAGACGTGCCAATCCTTGCCAGAGTTCGAACTCTGGCACAATAGACTTGGTCACACTGGAACAGCAATGATGCGACGCATCATCTCTGAATCCCGTGGACACAAATTGAAGAACCTGAAGATTCTTCAAAAGTGTGAATTTCCATGTCTCCCTTGTTTCAAGGGAAAACTTATAACGAGACCATACCTCCTGAAAGTGGGATTAGAGTCTCCTGGCTTCATTGAGAGAATTCATGGTGACATTTGCGGGCCTATTCACCCCTTAAGTGGCCCATTTCGGTACTTCATGGTACTGATTGATGCATCAACCAAATGGTCTTATGTGTGCCTCTTGTCCACCCGCAACCTAGCTTTTCCAAAGCTATTGGCACAAATAATAAGGTTGCGTGCTCATTTCCCCGATAACCAAATCAAGAAACTACGTCTTGATAATGCGGGAGAATTTACTTCACAAGTCTTCGAAGACTATTGCCGGGCAACGGGTATTGAAGTTGAACATCCTGTAGCACATGTTCACACCCAAAACGGATTAGCTGAGTCCCTTATAAAGAGACTCCAATGGATTGCACGTCCATTGCTTATGCAATCCCAGTTGCCTGTGGATGCTTGGGGGCATGCTATTTTACATGCTGCATCACTTATTAGGATAAGACCCTCTGGAGGTCACACTTTATCCCCGATGCAACTAGCATACGGCGCACCTCCGGATATCTCTCATTTGAGAGTGTTTGGTTGTGCGGTATATGTCCCAATAGCACCACCGCAGAGGACCAAAATGGGTCCTCAGCGTCGTCTAGGTATATATATTGGGTTTGATTCGCCCTCTATTATCAGATACCTTGAACCCCTGACGGGTGACGCATTCAAGGCACGTTTTGCAGACTGTGAATTTAATGAGAAATTTTTTCCAAAACTGGGCACATAGTCTAAGAAGCCAGAAGCTTCTAAGACCATTAGTTGGGACCAGAAGTCTTTGTCCCTATATGATCCGCGTACTAATCTGTGTGAAGATGAGATCCTGAAGATCCTTCACATCCAGAATACAGTACATCTTTTACCGGATAAATTCACGGACAACCAGAAGATTGTCCGTTCACACGTCCCTGCTGCCAATACGCCAGCTAGGATTGACATCCCCATAGATGGATGCAGCCCACCGGCAGCAGAATTGGTTGTACCTCAAATGAAAAGAGGACGCCCACCAGGTTCAAAAGATAAAGTTCCTCGAAAGAGGAAGACTCCTGGCGATACTAAGATTATCCCTCCACAGGATGCTGAGCTCAGACCAACTACTTCTCCCCTCCTGATTTCCCCAGCAGAGGAAACAATAGGAGAAACAGCATTAAATTTTGTACGTACTGGAGAAGTACTGGACAG
This sequence comes from Scilla litardierei, assembly GCA_030789695.1. Taxonomy (NCBI): domain Eukaryota; kingdom Viridiplantae; phylum Streptophyta; class Magnoliopsida; order Asparagales; family Asparagaceae; genus Scilla; species Scilla litardierei. The sequence goes on along the minus strand of JAULAV010008167.1, from coordinate 5,397 downwards.
AAATAGCATAGTCGTCGACGACGATTTTGCGTTCGATATTGCCGTTCACGTCACTGAATTTGACTATGACGTCGAACCACGATCTCTAGCGGAATGTAAACGCAGAGATGATTGGCCAAAGTGGGACGAGGCAATAATAGTAGAGCTGGACTCACTCTTGAAACGCAAAGTCTTTGGACCAGTAGTCCAAACACCAGTAGGTGTAAAACCTGTGGGATATAAGTGGGTTTTCATAAGAAAAAGAGATGAAAATAATGTGATCGTTCGCTATAAGGCACGCCTTGTAGCCCAAGGATTTTCCCAAAGACCGGGGATTGATTACGAAGATACGTATTCCCCGGTCATGGATTCGATCACCTTCCGATTTTTAATCAGCCTAACTTCTCTGGAAAGCCTAGAAATGCAGCTCATGGACGTTGTGACTGCATATCTATATGGCGATATAGATAAAAATATCTATATGAGACTTCCTGATGGGTTTAATCTACCCCCAGAGATGAAAGAGATACATCGGGACGTATTCTCTGTAAGGCTACATAGATCATTATATGGTCTAAAACAATCGGGCAAGCTGTGGTATAACAGACTAAGTGATTTTCTTGCACAGCAAGGATTCACGAATAACGAAGTCTGCCCGTGTATCTTTATCAAAAGAACGGGAACAGGATTTGTCATCATAGCTGTATATGTAGATGACTTAAATCTCATAGGATCTCCTGCAGAGATCAAAGAGATATCTGAAAGCCTTAAACATACTTTTGAAATGAAAGACCTAGGCAAAACAAAGTATTGTCTTGGCTTACAGATAGAACACATAAGAGGTGGAATCCTATTACACCAATCTAATTATACAAAGAAACTTCTACGCAAGTTTCATATGGATAAATGTCATCCTTTAGGTACTCCTATGGTCGTAATATCACTAGATGTACATAAGGACCCCTTCCAGCCACTGGAAGAGGGGGAGGAGATACTGGGTCCTGAAGTACCCTACCTCAGTGCCATTGGAGCACTTCTATATCTGGCTAACTGTACGCGTCCCGATATAGCGTTTACAGTTAATCTACTAGCCAGACACAGTGCTGCGCCCACAAAGCGCCACTGGAACGGAGTAAAGAATCTTCTGCGATACCTTCAGGGTTCCATTGATCTTGGACTTTACTACCAGAGAGGTGCCTCCCCCAAATTGTTTGGTTATGCTGATGCAGGTTATCTCTCTGATCCGCACACGGCAAAATCTCAAACAGGTTTTGTATTTACCTACGGAGGTACTGCTATCTCTTGGAGATCGGTAAAACAAACCACTACTGCTACATCTTCCAACCATGCAGAGCTCATCGCGATCCATGAGGCGAGCAGAGAATGTTTTTGGCTACGCTCCGTCGTCCAACACATCCTCCAATCCACTGGCCTGAAGACCAGTGATCTGGAGCCTACTGCCCTATTCGAAGACAACACCGCATGCATTGCTCAGCTTCAGAAGGGCTACATCAAAGGCGACAGGACAAAACACATTTCTCCCAAGTTTTTCTGGACGCACGAGCAGAAGAACGACAAGCAGATTGAAGTTCGACAGATCCAGTCATGCAACAACTTAGCTGATCTTTTTACTAAGGCATTGCCTAAATGTACTTTTGTAAAGCTTGTAAAGAACATTGGTATGCGACAGTTGAAAGACCTGCAAGCCTGAAGCTTGTACGGATCAGGGGGAGTAACATGTGGGTTGCACTCTTTTTCCTTAAGCTGTTGGGTTTTCCCACTGGATTTTCCACAGCTAAGGTTTTAACGAGGCAAACACACTTACTCTGGATCCAGAAGTATCCACCCCTTGCCTCAGTAGATGAGACCAAAGTGATGAATGTGTAAGGGGGAGTGTTATGAATGAGGGAGGCCTTTGGCCTCCCCTCCTTCATTACCCATTCATTAGGCCCCCATTACTTAGAGTAATGGGGACCCTTGGTCTCCTAGAGGCTTTTGGCCTCCCCACTATGAGATATATAAATAGAGCACCATGGCTCTTAGCTATGTGTACTTATTCTTTTGTTAAGAAATCTTGTCTCTTTCTCTCTTGAGTCCTATTACTCTCTAACAAAAACCGATTAAATTTAAATTTAACTACAAAAACCGGTTAATTTCTCACATATCAGTTAAGTAAAAACCGGTTAATTTCTCTCATATCACTTAAGTAGAAGAGTACAAAATAATCTGGAGTGATCACACCGGCAATTTGACATCAAAATGACCAAGGTTGCCCATCTCAATCATTTTGAAGGATTTCTCAATAAATATTACAATGAAATAGTCAGAATTACCAAGATGTCCTTTTAAAGAGTACACAATTTGATCAGGTTTATCAAACCCATTTATTTTTCAGCACGAATTTCCACGCAAAACTTTCTTGTCGAGAATAAAAGGCAAGTTTTTTAATTAAATTAAATTTTATTCTATTTTTAAAATTATTTCTAATTTTTGCCTTATTTTGAAAATTTATCCAATGTAAAATAAATGCATTCTTGATTTTACTTTCTTATTCTGTTGAAAGGCGGTGCGGATCCTAATCAACAATATCGGTGTTATCGGCACTGTTGAAGCTTGACGAGTCAGGCCTTGTATCTCTTGTATCTCCCTCTGGTCAATTAACAGATGATCATATTTGTATCCACCTCGATTCACAATATATTGGTTTTGTTTCAACGAAACTCGGTGCTTCTACAAATGTTTTAATGACCTGCAATATTACTATTTTTTAGCGTTAGTTTGCCTGCAATTTTTCGTAACACATCCTTCTACAATTTGCCTGCCACCAGAAGGGAAACAACAGCGCACACAGAAAGACTTCAACTAACAATAAAATACATGATCAGATTCACAGAATACAGATTAAAAAATGGTAAAAACGTGTGGAATCAAACTAATTCCAACTAAATCCCTTGAAACATTTCCATGGACAAAAAACCCATTATCACAATGCTTCACACTCTAAATTTCCTGCATCGTGAAAGCTCTTACATACGAAATGATCAAACAAAGGAAAACCCAAAAGAAGATCACGTTAAACGGCATCACATTTACAACGAAAGCATCCTATCGATGAACCCTAGGGGACCTCCCATGGGATGTCAGAGGAGATCCATCAGCCTTTGGCCGCCTTGGATGTGTGCTCTTCGTTGGTGCCCTCTGAGCCGGATCTGAGACCTGTTCCCCGCCTCTCTGCTTTCGCGTCATCATTTCCTTGGAGTCCTGCAGAGGCTCGAGCGTGGCCAGGACCTCGGACATATTAGGCCTGAGCTTAGCTTCATTTCTGATGCACTGCAATGCAAGTGTAGCAACGGTGAAGGCTCCCTTCTTCGGGTATTGGCCTTCTAATCTTGAGTCCATGATACGGAATAGCTTCCGCTTGTCTCCGAGGAAAGTCTTAGCCCAGTTTACCAGGTTTTGCTCTATGCCGATTTTGTTATTGTCGAGGGCTCTGCGTCCAGAGAGCAGTTCCAGAAGCACAACACCAAAGCTGTAGACATCCGCTTTCGCAGATAGCCGGCCTGCAGATATTGCAGAGCATTAGAACTAAATATCTTTCATCATGGGCAAACATAATCTCAAAATTAAGAAAATCAGTAAAATTAATTGCAAGAATTTCCCCAACAATATGCTTAGTATTCTTCACCGATCAATTTGCCAGCAGATTATCAGACATGCTATGAGTTGCAAAATTAATGAAAGTTGTAAAATTACTTGCCAACATAATTTATTAGCAGGTCAGATTGTTAGACATGCTACGCATATCTCCATCATTGGCAACATAATCTCAAAATTATCAAAAGTACAAGAAATTGTAAGATTGCTTGTAAGAATATCCCCAACGATATGTTTAGTATTTCTTCAACAATCGATTTGTTAGCAGATTGTCAGACATGCTATGAGTTAACATCAAACATGTCTGCAAATACTAAAGGGGAAAAAGATCACAAAGGTTGCTAATTGACAATGTAATATGTTACTAATGATGCTAACTTCTCTTATATGCATTTCATGCTTATATTCATGAACGAATATAATATTATAAACTAGATCTCCTGTCCATGCAAATGCATGTGTGTTTTCCCTTTGAAGAATTTATCAATTTTCAAATTTAAAAATTTATTACTCAACCTTAGAGGAAAATTAGAAGGGCCCTAAGTTTTCTTTAAAAAACACAATAGCTTGAATTTCGAGGTACTAGGTTGTATTTAATGACATTTATTATTGTTATATAGGCTAAATAGTAAATTTCATTGAAAACTATTATAATTGATTTGGGTTCCAAAATGATTTCGATTAATGAATGGCTAGGATTGATTTGGAAAACCAATAAAGCATGTCCAATTTTGAAAATCCAAGAAGTCGCTTGTTGGAGCCATGCCAAACTAAAATAAAACCGAACAGTTGCATGTTGGACACTTTAACGACATATATTCCCTAAAAGATTGTAAAAATAATTTTCTTAGCTAAGCAGATACCATGTCAACACAGTTTAAGCATCATTTTAACTAGGTTAGGAGTCAAGTAGATTATTTTTCAGAATCTGTGTTTGATTTCATTACTTGACTAGGAGGTTGATAGATCTGCACTTTTGGCCCATTAGGGGCGTTTTGGAAATTTTAAAATTTTTTGGGACGTTTTGGGAATTTTTAGTCTTTTGGTTTTTTCTGATTAATATTTATAGGCCATTTTCTTAGGCTATTTGTGAGAGAATACTCAAAGGAGAGGTAAGATTATCCTTCTACATCGAGAAAGTGCAGACGTCCACTTTTATTGACGTCTTGGGAGAGCGGTCACCTCTTCAATTGATATTAACTATCCTCTTAATTTTAAGTTTTTAAAAATAAAAATCAAATCTTTCTTTGGTACCTATCATTTTGGTATCAGAGCTTCAATATCCATGACATTGGCGACGAGATCTAAAGACAAGTTCGATGCTTTCGAAGAGAAATACAACGGCGAACTTGGAGCGTGAAGCAAACCCTAGCGAAGCATGGTGAGGCCCTAGCGAAGCATGTCGAAACCCTAGCGAAGATTGAAGATACTCAAGAAAAATAAGGAGAAATCCTAGCGCAAATCATGCAACTTGCACGCATCTCAGCGAAGTTGGGTGACGTCGACAAAAACCCTAATCGAGCAAAAAAGACGTCATCTTTGAAGAAAGAAAAGGAAAAAATGTGTGATTATAAAGAATGGTTGCTTTCGGACGTCGATGAGTATTATGCGGTGGACAAGGAGGAGCCCACGATGAAAGGCCATGAACCACGAAACCCTAAGACGACAAAACAGGGGTAGAGGACTTTGTCGGCAGCAAAACAGGGGCTGTCGTCCCTGCTAGATCCCATGCATGGGCTGGATGAGGGTCATGCAGAACCCTAA
>JAULAV010008166.1:0-108234 GCA_030789695.1 Scilla litardierei | reverse complement strand
AACATGGCAGTTAAAATGCAATAGCAGTTAAGGATGCATGGATGACATGAACAGTTAATACGCGTACCGTTAAGGGAAAGTAAACGTGACATACAAGCATGATGAAGGTGACGGACCAAGCTTCGTTGTCAAGCTAGGTCAATGACGTCTAGACGGCTATCCTTTCACCGTCTAGTCTCTTTTACGCTAAAGTAAGGGAAATGGCCTAAGACATGGCCCAATTCGAAAGATAGCAAGTTTCACTTGCCTCACGCCAAGGAAGATGATCAACGAGGCACGCCACAAAAGTTATCTACGGAGAGGAAATCGCTCCCACGGAGAAACAATTCATCAAACAACATCCAACCTAGTTTATTATTAGGGTTTCAATAAAATCACAAGGAGAGTTATGAGAAAACCAAAGGATCGAACCCTACCGTATAGAAGCGGAAGATCGATGCCGAGCAAGCACTGCAACGGAAGAACGATCCGGGGAAACCTAGGGTTCAGATCTGGAATGGGTGGAGAAATCTGGAGAAAGGGAGATTTGAGGGTTTGAGGTCGGCCGACGGCTAGAGGGGAGATGGCCGGCGCAATATGAGGGTGAGAGGGGTTCGGGAGGATGAAGGAATGGCTTGGGATGAAGGAGGAAGGGTTTGTGGATGAAGGAGGTTCAGGAGAAGAGAGGGAAGAGAAGAAAACGATTGGGGGTTTATATAGAAAATCGTGTGGCGGCTAGGGCAAACCTAGGGTTTCTTGGTGAATTAGTCGGTCAAAGAAGGGTGGCTGACCGACTAGTTTGGGAACTAGTCGGTCGGTCGTTCAACTGTAACCGACTAAGAGAAAACAGTAACTCCTGAAGGAAAAATGAACTTTGAATTAGTCGGTCTGTGAAGGCTTGTCAACCGACTAGTTTGAGATCTAGTCGGTCGAAAGATGTTCTTAGACCGACTAAAGGTAAACTGTAACTCCTGAATTATAATCAAAGCACACTAGTCGGTCCATTAAGGATTGCCGACCGACTAGATTGAGATCTAGTCGGTTGGTTCTCCTTCTTGAACCAACTAACGTGCACGAAAAGTGTCGATTCGAAGCGCGAAGCTTCGGGAAGATTTCTATGGCTTCTAGGATCGATTTATACCCTAAGATATGAGCGATAAGAAGCTCGTCATGAGTGACTCACCTCAAGCTCGACGATCTAAGGAAGGAAGCTAGAAAGTCACGACGATACGAACGAAATCGAAAGCTACGGAGATGGAAAATCACACGTAAAGAGAAAATCCACCAAGACTCATATAATACTCATATATAACATCGAAAACCCAAACACATGAAAAACCAGTCGTTACGTAGATTCAGATGAATAGATGTGTTATATTCTACAATGGTTTCAAGTGGGAAAATTTATGGAGGATTTGGGTGGCTAGATGAACTTGAAGAATTTAATAAATGATTGATGATGTGGATTTGTGGTAAATGAGTATTCAATGCATAAAATTAGATAACTAACGGGAAAATAATTGAAGAGATGTGTGAAACAAATGCTTGGGGAGTATCATGTATATATAAGAGAAACATGCCAAAATACTGAACCAAAACCTGTACAAAGTCAAAGAAAGAAACCCAAAAATACAAGTCTCAGCAGGTCTTAACAGCTAGTTTTTCCACTGTATCAGACATTTGGAATTCACAACTCAGACGTCTGATCATTGATAGGGCATCTAGAAGATGATTGTCAGATGTCTGGTCCATGTCTCAGCGGTTATTAATGGCTATTTTTCCCAGAATCAGACGTCTAACATTCAGTAATTAGACGTCTGATCATGTATCAGACGTCTGACATTAATTGAACTATTGGGAGTGCTATTAGATCAAGATGGGTCAAATAATATATTATAAGAAAAAAATGCAGGGTCCTCCAAGATTTTTCATAAATTTATCTAAAACATCAAGACTTCTTCAAAATAGGGAGATCCACCTTTCAAAGCTGCTATCCACTGCCGAAGAAAATAAAGCTTGATTCATTTCAAATTATTTATTAAGAATCAAATCCACATAACTTCCTAATGACGCCTTTTAAAATAAGCAGTCCACCATTAATGGTAGAGTCTATACTGGGCGCAAAATAACATAAGAAGTGACGGTGACATTAAGCCGCTTGATTATTAGATTAAGACTTCCCGTTGGCTTTGAATTGTTCTCTAATTTTAATAGAAACACGCCTAATCCCAGTAAACACTTCTTATAAATTATATTATACATAATTAATCACCCTCAATGCTTGGTTAAGAAAAATGGTGGTCTGCTATCATAAAAAGAGGTGCCAGATTACATAATTAATCAACTGCACTTTCATACTCAATGTTTTGATCGTTCTTTTTCTAGTTTTGATTTTAAAAGGTGCTAAGATTGACTCGAAATCTAACCTCAAAATTTTACTGTACTGAACAAAAAGAAGTTGTTGTATCCTTGAGAAATTGATTCATCATAACCCGAGACATGATGGGAAATTATTTCTCAATAGAATATGTACTAGAAATAACATGTGCACATAGTGCACAGACAACCCTAAAACCAACCCACACAATCAGGACCCACACGGGTGTTTTGATGAGTGCAAAAACATGTGAAAATGAGAAGAGTGGGTTTGAGTGTGTGTATTGTCTTGGATTTTTTGATTTGTTGATTGGGGGTGTGATTTTGGGTGTTTTGGATCTGGGTGTGTTTTGGGGGGGTTGGGTGGGGTTTTGGGTTTTTTGGGTTATGGGTTTTATGAGGCTGTTGTAACGGTCGCTTTCCGACCTTATGGGTTTCTACGTGCACGTACTCTTTCGTACATGTATTTTATTTGGCTATTTCTTAGATTCGGTATATACGATGTGATATGCCGTTGTGACCGTATGGAAGTGTAGAATTTTATAGTAATTTTTGGGAACATCATTTCATGGCTCGTTTTCTCGCAAAACAGCTTTGAATGGAAGGACGTTTTGGTCTTTTGGCTTTAACACTCAGTTCTCGATTTTACAATAATTCTCGGTAGGTGTAGCACGTGGCCAGACCCTGTAGCCCCGTACTTCTTGTCTCTGTGATCGTTCCGGTATTTTCGGATTATTTTTCCGATGCCCGTAGTGGAAGTTATCCCCTAATCAATTTTCAACCCTTGATTAGCCCTAATCAATTTGAATTTCAAATTTAAATCAAATCTTAACCAATCCCTAATTACACTCATACGTATCAAGGGAGAATATTGCAGCATCTATATGTACCTTCCCTTTCCCCTATCTACACTCCTCCTATCTCTATCTCTCTCACCCAATTAACCAAAACCCCAAAGTTATTTAGCAAAACCTTTATTTTATAAACCAATTAAACCCTACCCACGTTCAACCTAGGGGCTAGTGTTTTATATTTCCCAACCGCCACCTAACTAAACCCCCATGACATCTCGCAACTCCCTCTCCCTCGCTCTCAACCCCACGCCGGCCATCCCCGTCGCCGGCTCTCCACGGCTAACCCCTCGATCGCCGCCCCGACCACCTTCAGACAGTCGTCCGGCCGTTTCTCCCCACAACAGCAGCAGCAGCAGCCCGAGCTGCTGCTGCGATTTCCGACCGCCGCCCGCCATTCCCGACGCCGCACAACACACCGTCGATCGCCTGCGAGCCCCCGCCGCCGCTACTACCGTCCCAGCGCCGGCCAGCACCGCCCTCGTCGTCAACAGCCCCCGCCCGGGCTGTTCTTTTGCACAGCAGCAATAGCAGCAGCCGCCGACTGTTGTTGCTATTTTTCCGCCGCCGCTCGACGGCCATACACCCCGGCGGAAGCCCCTAGGTCGGACAGCACACGGCCATGTTCCAGCGATGTCGTATCGATGTTTCGCCTTCGTTGCTCGCTGTTTTGGCCCCCCTTGGCCGTTGTTCTCCTTGCTCATTGTTTCGCGGTCTCTCGACACCGCTAACGCCTCCTACGGACCGCTACCGGGCTCGTCTTCGCTGTCCGCTATCCCTGCTCACTGCCCTCACTTCCAGTTCACTACCAGAACGTGTCTGGCTACGCTAACCGTAGCCGAGACGCCGTAGACGACGAGGAGCTTCCACCGTTCAGACTCTACGTCCATTCTGCGTCAAACGCCGGAGAGGTTGGTTCCCTAACACGTAGCGAACCCACACTGTAGCTCATCAAAACTTAAATAAAATCGGCAACTTAAATTAACTAAAATTTATTTCAGCACCTGTAAAACATTGCCCACCGTAGGAAAGATCGACGAACGGACTAATTTTCTGTGCACATAGGGTAGATGTCGATCTAGACTGAACAAAACATCAAAAACGTGACTTTTTGACTGATAGGGTAGTCCCGCCAATTTTAGAAACAAACCGTAATAGGATTGACAAACAGCGCGATCTGACATCGCCGTGATCCTGTTTAAGACGGACCATCGCCGACGCGACGCTCCGGACGGACGACGCACTCGCCACCGCAGGCAAGTGTACTCACTTGTACTTTCGGCCGTGTTTAAGCCATAGACTGTTAGAACTGTTAAAACGTAAACAAAGAGAACCGGACGTGAAATGATAGCGTCCGGAACATTAGACTTGACGACGAAGTCTAAGCGCAACAACAACAACTGACACCTTCGGGTTTTTCTGTGTGTGCATGCGTGTGGACCCCCTAGAAGAACTTTTTCTTACTTGTCATGTCGTGTCTTGTTATACACAGCCTGCGGGCAATAGGGCACTCACCTAGCAGAGTGAGTGATCCCTTGTACGGATACACAACCTGCGGCAATGAGACGCTCACCTAGCAGAGTGGGTGATATTTGTCGCGGAACACCTACGGGAAGCTCGGCACCCACCTAGCAGAGTGAGTGTCCCAGCAGACCGAAAGGATAGAGGCTCTCACCTAGCAGAGTGAGTGGTCCTATACAGTAGTACAGTTTCACCTACGAGGCGTTCGTCGCTCACCTAGCAGAGTGAGAGACACGCTACCGACTGTGGGGATAGAGGCACTCACCTAGCAAAGTGAGTGGCCCTATATTGTCTTGTCTTGAGCACTTGGGTTTGGGGTAGGGTTGAGCGTGCGCACGGGGAGATGGTCTGATCTCCCTCGAACCGTAAGGCGTGAACCCTTCGAGTCACACGTGTCTTGTCGTGTCGTGTCTTGTCTTGTCTCGTCTTGTCTTGACCCGTTTAGGTTAGTCCGTAGTCGGTAGCACACGCTACGGCAACATCGTGTCGTGTTTACTTTTTTCGCTCCGTTTTACTTTCCTTTACTGCCAAGTTATAACCCCAGCATGTTAATCAACCAGTAAACTGCTGCTTTAAATTAAAATACACTTGCAGTAGAGTCTAACATTTCTGTGTAGACTTTACCTGACGTACAGTTCCTTTCTCTTGGGTGCTGTACGTCAGGTGTCGAGTCGGAGTTCGTGGACGTGTCACGAACCCCTCTCTGAAATACGCAGGGAGGCAGGGTACATGACGAGAACTAAAAACGTATCTACAGGTCCACTGCGCATTGCTGGGAATAGTACATGTAGTATTCAACAAACAACCAACCAACAAACACAGAACGACACAAGTCACAGAGTAATACTGAAAACCAAACACTGAACAATTTCTTGTACATCTCAAATAACCCATTGTATCAATTCATATAGTACAAACATCTCTCGCCCAAAAGAAAACCCAAGGTATACATAGCTCTCTCCTCACCCCTCACCATCCAACCTAAGCTCCAACTCCCAACACCAGAACTCCAGACTCAGCCTCCAGCTCTAACAGCCATCTCCAAGAACCACACCTGAAAAGTCAATGGGGGCACGTCAATGCGTGACCCAGTAGGAATGCCAACTCCCTCTAGTATGCTATTATGAAAATGCAACTATTTTACATACATTCATAGCAAGGTGCAAATGAAGTATGAAATGAGCTAACGGGAACACGTGTATGACATAAAGCATTGAATACATAACATAAACGAAAGTACAACAACCAAAAGAGTGCAACAACATAAGTAAAATAAACGCAAGCGACAAGAACTACCATAGGCGAAGTATATAACAAGGGTATACAACATGGAAGGGCTACAAGAAAAGAACGTACAAGTAAGCAACAATTGATAATGCTACAAAAGTAATGAAAGTTATCTGACGTGTTTTGGACCCTAAGTAGTGGGTAGACCCTCTTGGGACTGGACCTCGCCCCCAGTTGGGGTGGAACAGGGAAACTCCCCGAGACAAGCTCTTACTAAAGGAGCCATGTTTTCCCCTTATTTCCCCTTCACATTTCTCCAATTCTCCACATTTCCGCCACTCCCCGCCACTCGGACAAGAACAGGAGGGCCACCAACCACCAGTCCAGCCCCTCATGTTTTCCCCACGAGTTAGTGTCCCCCAATCCCCGCGTCACCCTCATTTAAGATGACTTAATCACTTATTAATATTCAAGTCAAGTGGGCTAGCATACAACATTTAGAGAATTGTATTTAACTACACTAAAGTGACATAAAATGACATAAGGGAAACAACAATGCTAGCATTTAGAGTTACATTTAAATTAACAAGAGCATGAACCTTTTACATTCAAACTTGGTATGCATTATTAAGGTGACATAAAAAAGCTCCATGATCATAAAAAAGCAACATGAACCAATTTCAATGGAACATCATGGTGGGATTAAAGATTAGTTGTCAACATGGATCCCTTTCCATAATCCTCATTTGTGCACCATATATCATTCTTCATGCAACATACACCACATAAACCAACTCCATGCAACCCACATCATTTTTCATTTACATCAACAATTCCCCAAACCACAAACATAACTTCATTAGGAATCTTTTGCACATGGGACATATTAGAGTCATGACATGAAAAGAGATGCATTCCATAATTAAAGATAATGCTTGGATGAATTTGAATAATAATTCATAAGGAAATGGAATTCCTTCTTCAATTAACACTAATGCACATGCATAGTAGAAGAAAATTTCGCATAAAGTCATAGTTATAGCATCTCTTATCATTCAGCTTGCTGGAAGTTGCACAGCAGTCAGATTGAATGGCAGTTTACTCCATATTTTTGTATGGAACATAACCATGCAATGTAAATGAAAGTTGTAGGTATGTAGTGTTGGATTCACAGATAAAACTTCATGCAAAAATATTAAGTGGATGATTTATAGTGAATTATTTGGTGAAGTCTGCCAAATCTGTTTTCCAGACAGATTTCAGAGTCTGTCTTGATGGCTAATTTTGGGCCTATTGCAGTCAGAATTTCGAAAATTAAGCATTCTGATGAAGTTTGAGAAAAACTTCTTAAATTTTCAACAAGACTAAAATCATATAATTCCAGTGTGTGTGCAGGTAATAAGCTTCGTTTTGCTAAACTGTATACAGGTTGACAGAATTGCAGACATGCTGTAAAGAATGAATTTTTAACATAATTTCCAGTTCGAATTGAAAAAAGTTGTGAACATGAAAGTTACTCATAACTACGAGATACACAATATATAAAATTTCCAAGGCATTCCTAATAGTTAATTAAGCCTAGCACTTAATCAAAGTTTCAGCTTTAATCAAGAGATGAAATTATTCAACCAAGATGAGATTATTACTTCTACACATGACAATCAAAATAGCATACTAGGGAATTTGGATTCCTACCTCAAGTTGCTTCACTTTCCTCCTCCCGAACCCCATGCTTTAGCTCCATGAAACCAACATCAAACTCCATCCAAAAGCTCCTTGGTTTCCATTAGAACTCTCTCTTTAAAAGCCCTAAAAGGTCCAGTTGCTAGTATGTTGCACAAGAGAGTTAAAGGAGCAAGGAAATGGGAATTTTCTTGACAAAAATGAAGCAAGAAGAGAGGGGAGGGGCTAGCCACGAAATTGTGAAGGAAAGATGAAGAGAAAAATGTGAAATGAGAGAGATGTTTAGGTTTTAAATGGAAGAGATTTCTACTAACTTCTCATCCCTTCTACACAATTCTCTCCCTTGTCTTTTTTCTTCTTCTCCTTTTATTTTTCCTTTTCTTTTTCTCTTAATTCCATTTTCCTTCATTCTTAAGAAAACAAGTTGGAAAAGTCAACATGCCTCCCTACACACACCCCCCCTCTTCCACTTAACTAACTAATTACTAATTTACCATTTCTATACACACTCCCCTCTACTACACACACCCTCTAATATGCATACACATACAAGGATAATACAACTATGCCATCATCATCACTACACTTATATAATATATATAGCTACTAAATTTCAACTACATCATTCAAATACACTAGGCTTAAGAGGGCAATACTACATACACCATATTACTATATACACCACAATACTATGTATATATATATATTACAAACACATAATCACCCTTATAGGCATCCATGACATCACCCATTCATAAAATCAAGCAACACATTGTTATAAATCCACATTCACCCATATAAGCAATCAATAGGCAACCAAGTAGGCTAAATGCTATACACACTACAATAATACTATACACACTACACACACACCGTATAAAGACAAACACGTATGCAAGGGTATATACACTATGTAGCATACAAATACACATACTATTCATCCATATAGGTACACATATAGCCAACCAAATAGTTACTTACTATGCACACTACGTATCTTCCATACACACTACATGTTATACACACATAATTATACTATATATATATATACATACATATATATATACATATATATATATACATACATATATATATACATACATATATATATACATACATACATACATACATATATATATATATATATATATATATATATATATATATATATATATATATATATCACACAAAAATACATACCCTGCTGTTCATGGCAACTAGGCCATTACAGGACGAGGCAGAATTACCGGAGTACGCGGAGCCTGAGGACGTCGTTCCAGAGTACGTGCCTGAGGAGGACCAGAGCTAGAGGTTCTTCACGTTGTCGTCCTAGAGTTTTACTAATTTTAGTTAGGTGCGTAGCACCGTTTAATTTCTGTCTAGGTTGGGTGCTTGCACCATTAGTCTCTTTCAGCTGTTGTAGCCGTATTGGCTCTTGTGTTGACTCTCAGTACTTTCTGGATATCTGTTGGAATAAAATGAATGCTTGTCTCTTTAGTACTTTTATTGTTCCGTACTTTTCTGCATGGACCTGTTCCTTCGTCTTGGAGTACCACACAGACGCTTATTGGGTCCGAGTCTCACGGCTCTGGCCTAAGCGGGCCTTAGTCACGCTTCGCCTCCGTAGATTTGGAAAGCAGGGCGTGACAGCTGTCCCATGTGGCGATGTGACATTGCTACATGAGACAAAGATTCAAAAACATCCCTCAATTGTACACGGGCACCCCAAAAACCAACCAACACAATCAGGATGTGGGACCCACACGAGTGTTTTAATAAGTGCAAAAACGGGTGAAAAATGAGAATAGTGGGGTTGAGTGTGTGTATTGTCTTGGGGATTTTTGGTTTTTTTGATTGGGTTTTGGGGTTGGTGCATGTTTTGGGGGTTGGGTGGGATTTTAGGTTTTTTGGGTTTTGGGTTTAAAGAGATTGTCTCATGTGACGATGTGACATTGTCACATGAGACAAATTCAAAAACAACCTTCAAATGTAACAAGGATAAGGATAGCTTGCATCGATATACGGTCTTGATTTTTTATTCATTCATTTAAATTATGATTTCATTGATTATATATTAGTAGATAGTTTTAAAAACTTACTGTGTCATTACTATTATTCTTAACTCCATCTTAAGTATTTTTAGGATTGCAATTTATTTTTATAATCTATTTTGAATAGTCTTACATCACAATTTATTTTTACAATTTATTTTGAATAGTCTTACATCACAAATTGATTTTGATTAATAATAAATTTGATTAAAATAAAATTATTTTTTTCTAAGTCTTAATTTTTATTTTCAGTGAAATTTGGTTTTAGATATATCTTTATCAAGCACGCTCACGTTCATATTGTTGCTATATTACCGTTTGCTTTATTGCTTGTTGTAACAGCTACATTGTTATATGTGTGTGTAAATGATAGAGTGTGAGTTATAAAGAAGGTGCGAATAGAGCAAAAATCCAAGGGATGGAAGTGGAGTTGTCTGAGTGGTTTGCTAGTAGTGTACAAACCAAAAAAAGAAGAGAGGGTATGGACGGTTGTCTATGAAAATGTCGTGTTGGACCCTGGAGATGTGAGAGAGGAGAGAGGATTAAGGAGAGTGAGCATGGAGAGAGCAGAAATGAAAGAAAATAGAGTGATAAAGTAGAAAAAGAGGAAAGAATGAGCATAAAAGAAACGAGAGATCTGAGATTAGGGCTGATAATGGGCAAGCCCAAAGACTGTTGGGGCCCCCAATTGGACATGCCCCCAACAAACCTTCATTAAAGTGTATGTAAGAAAGATGGTAATCATCAAGCGTTAGATTATTAATATAATAATATAAAGTAATTAATAGGGTAATTAATGTGTGTTTGGGGGTTTAGACTAACCGTGGAAAGGGGAGTAGGCGAGTTCCTCGTGGTGGTGGGCTGTCGACATGATAGGTTAATTAGGATAGTTAACATGGTTAATTGGTAAAAACGTAATTAGTAATTATTATTATTATTATTCTTAAATATATGAAATTACGATTTTGCCCATGAAACTAAACGTCTCCGAAAAATTCCAAAAAATTACTTGTAACGGTCCGTACTTTTTCAATACAACTATTCACGTATTTTCAATTTTTAAACTATTTCTAATGGTTTGTCAGGAGTTTTACGATTTCAAAAATTTCTTATAAAAATATTTTGGAGTATCAGACTAGTTATGGAGTATTTTAGAATGATTGGGTTTCATCAAATACCTCTGAATAATCGGGTAAAAATTCGTTTTCAATTAATACCGTTTTGGCTTAATGAATTTATTTTCTATTCAAACGTCTTCAAAACATTTTCAAACTTCTACGGTAACATTCTATGATCATTTAGGGCTTCCCACATTAATTTCGTAATTTTCTGAAGTCAAATCGATAGACCCACTTCCTAAATGTTTTGGCCTAAAACTAGTATCTCCGTAGCTCAAACTCTGAAACGGATCTCGTATTCGCGATCCTCGCGACGATACGATCCCGTGGGTAGGTTTTCGTAATTTTTCGGACACGTTTACTAGTAGGGGCAAAATCGTAATTTCATAAATAATAGTATTTTACTAATTACCGTTTTAATTAATTACCTACCCTAATTATTTACTTTCACCTAACCTACCTGTATGCAGCCCATGAGAAACATGTTGCCCGTCGTTCATCACTCATTCCACACTAATCACCTAACCTATTTAATTTAGTTGACTAAGTATTTAATGAGTTATTATTAAATTAATGCTAATTAGCTATAAATCTCTTCTCCCTCACACAAGATGAAAGCCAGGCCAACTTAAGCTAGCAACCCAAGTTCTCTCCTCAGCTCTTACGTTCTCTCCCCTTCATCTACACACACAGGCAGCAAGCTCTTTCCCCTTCGTTCCCAGCACTAACATCATCCCCATCTCCCAAACCCTACCCCGCTCAGCTAAACCCCGGGCACGCAAGCACCCCTCACCCCGCTCCCTCGCCTGAGACCCCGACCCTCGTCGAGCTCGTCGTCGGTCGCCGCTTGACCCCAGCTCCTCGCGCTGCCCCCGAACGCCATGCTTCCCGCCGCCGTCTTCGTGTCCAGCAGCCCCACGCTCCGGTGAGTGCCTCAGCCCGAAGCCCTCGCCTCACCGGAGCAGCCCGAAGCGCCGACCTCGCCGATGATCCCCTGCTCCCCAGGACACCGCTGACGCCGCTCCGAGCAGCGCTTCACCCCGACGCCGCTTCGCAGTGACCCGACACCCAACAACCGTCCCGTCGTACAAAAGCTTCCGCCTCCACCACACGGACCCATGCTCCGCCTGCTCGAAGAACGCCGAAAGCCCGCCCCAAGCCGCCGTGAGCCCCTTCGAGCTCCGCTTCCGCCGCCGAGTGTGGAAGCCCCGAGCTCCGACGAGCTTACGCTCCCCCCAAGCATCCCGACGCCACCTCGCAACCTCCGCCCCGCTTCCTTCTCCCTCCCAGCTCCCTCAGACGACGACTCGGAGCCAGCATCCGCCCGCCGCCTCACCCGTCGCCCGTCGCCGCTCGCCGTGCACCCCGCCTCCATCGCCGAGAAGCAACCCCCCCATGCAGTCGAGCGTGAGAAGGAGGGAACGTGGAACGTATAAAGGTAAATACGTATAGTTATACGTATTGAAAATACGTATATACGCGTACAATCACAATTATTACAAGGTTTAATGACCTAAAATTAATAATAAATCATATAGGGATCGGAAAAATACAAGACTAACTCCAGAAAATCAGAAATGACATTCTGGACCCAATGGCACTAGTTTCTTCTCAATCTGACGCTTATTTTTTCCAAAATTAATTTTTAAGCCCAAAACTTAAATACGTCATTTTCATTTAAAAATTCAAAACTTCTTATTTTTACGTAAACTTATATATGATAAAAATATATGTTAAAGAACTCTCTGAGACTGTCATTTTGACAGCTCACTTGCAACATTCCGATGTATATTGTATCCAGAATAAATTGTTGAATAAATACGTTAGTAATTGAAAAATAGATTTTAAATTGATTTTGAGCTTTTAAAAATTATAAAAATTAACAGAAGCGTCTGAAAAATATTTCCTCCTGCAGTAAAATTATTTTCATCATATCTAGGCTATAGAAACATTTAGAACATTTTCCGACACCGTTTTAGTCAGTTTTGAAAATCAGAACGATCAGATTATTTAGATAGGAACGTTGTGTGTTTTAATTAATGTTTTTGTGTTGCAGGTACAAACTATTGTGCACATACTTCAGAGGAAGCACTAGATCAAATTCCGGCTAGCTACGACAGCCTCGAAATTGGTAAGTCACGACTAATTCTAAAATTAGAAAATTAGATGAGTGTACCCGTATGAACTTAGAACATCACTATAGCCTCCGAACGGCTATTTGACTTTAACCAAACTAGAGACCTAATCTAATAGGGAAGTAATCAACAACAGATTACTTTGCCAACTTTCAACTTTGGCGGTTGTAACACACAACCCTCAACTTGGGTAAATTGTGTGTTAAACAACACTACTACATGCTCGAAGCATGGAATCGGAATTAAAGTCGTTGGACTTGTCTTTATTCTCAGTTTGCTTTGGCACAGTCTGTTTTGGAATGAGTTACTACTCTCTGGTTTCGTTAAGAAAGTCAACCGGTTGTCTTGGTTTGATTAGTAACATGTGGAACATCTTGTGAAACATCTTGTGGAATATCTTGTGGAATATCTTGTGGAACATCTCGTGGAACATCACGAAAGGAACATGTACATAGAACACTTGACACTGCACTGGGGTTTTGGGGTAACTCATGGTTTGAAAGAGTGCGGGAGTGACTGGAGTTCGATCTTCCTGTACTGTCGCCTGAGTTTCGGCATCCTGTCCTGCTGCCTGGGTTTTGGCAAAATACATGTCCTGCTGCCTGTGTTTTCGGCATTCGTCTGGGTCGCGCCCAGGCAAGAGATGAACTCGATGGTCACATATTGTACTCTCCAACTTAAGTCACGTAGTGTAGTTACTTTTGCACTGTCACTTTTACTTTATGCACTACAGTCACATACTTTACTTGTCGTACTTTTAGCTACAGCAGTAGCATGTTTCACTTACCTAGCCCGCTTCACACTTGCACTATCACAATACGGTGGTTCTCTCCTTTCAGTTCAGTTTACCTTGACTTTTCAGTTGTGAACAGTTGTTGCTCAGTACTTTACTTTTCACTATGGTCTACTTGTACGTTAGTTACTTTTGTCATACTTGTGCACTGCTTCTTTTCTATATTTAGAATTGTTGTGACTTACCTACGGTTCCATCTCCGTGGCACGGCAGACGACGTACATATGGAAGTATATGCTCCTGAGCTAATAGCGCCAGAATTCGACCGCAGCTTCCAGAGTTATTTTCACTTATGTAATTTTATTCTTTCATGTATATCTGTTGGGACATCTTGTATGGTATGGATTGTAATAATTGGACACTATTTGGGTATTTTTATACATCTCTGCATCGTGGCTATTTTGTTTTTACTGGTAACCTGCAGGACCTGCGCAAATATCAAATAAGTAACGGGCCCCCGGGAGCGGGTCGTTACAAGTTTGGTGGCCCACGCAGGTCCACGCTAACTATCTCGTGAACAATATAGCAAGATCATGGTGTACAATATAAAATACTGAAATTGAACCCTCGAGTACAGGATGTCTCGAGTGTTCACCTGTATTGGATATACGGGTGAAGCGTCCTTATTACCATCTTCATTAGGTCTTCCTTGATCCTCATCACTTCCTTTGAACTCTTAACCCTTGCTTAGGAACTCGTGTTCCATTCTTGGTTATACCATCCTTAGTAACCTCTTTTGCTAAACGTTATAGTGATTTTTCATAGGTTGAACTATCTACCCACTTCATCATCTTTCCTTCAGTTGATGATGGCACGCATATAAATGATAAGCTTCCTTCAATGGACCATGATCGGGTCAATGTGCTTGGCTAAGTTTGTTGGATCACCCTTGCTAGACTTGGGGTAAGTGATCCTGGCTTAGTCACTTCCCTGGCAGTGTTCCGCTGGACCGCAAGGACGTGAATCATGAGTATGTAACGCCATCGATCTTCATCATTATCACCCTTCCTTTAGCTTTTGACCTTTCGATTGACCTTCTTAGAATCTTTCTACTTTTAGTTTGCCTGAACTCTAGCCACGTTTATTTTAAGGAGGGTAGCATTCGACTTTTCGATCACCAAAAGTTCGAGTTCAACAACGGAAGCAAATCGAAGGATGCTCAGAAGCATTGGAGGATGGTGCTAGAGAATCTGAGACGAGCCAAACCCGACTGCAAGTGTAGGCTGTTACGTCTTCCTGAGATCATATTTCTTTTCTAATCCTACTTTCATCTTGTACCCGATTTTTCATGAATTTGAATTCCTTTTCCACCTACCATTCCCCCCTCTTTATTTCTTTTGTCCGCTTCCTCACCTCGAGCCCCGGTTCCGCCTAACCTAGCCTACCCTACCAACGACTTCGATGCCCCCTTTTTCTTTAAAGACCCCCCCTCTTCTTCCTCGCCAAGCCACCCCGTGGTTTCCTATACGCCTCGATGACACCCACTCCTCCTCCCGGCCTCTTCCCCAAGCGAACTCGACCCATCTTGCCTCAAGCTCCTCCGACCTCACCCGAAGCTTCACCACCCCATCCCCTTTCCGGTGACACCCGCCACGTCAAGCAGTCACAGCCACCATAGATCGACTACCACCGATGGCCCTCCGACGATATGTTTTGGGATTTTTGGCCTTGGCGACGACCCTCGCCGCCACCCTCGCTATTGCCGTGTGGTCGGTATATTGGGAACCCGCCGCTCTTGGCATTATTTGGAGCTCCTTTTTCTGGTTCTTCCCCCTCGAGCTGCCCGCTTCGATTCCCTCTTAAAGCCGCTCCTTCGTGTTTGTGGGTTCGTGAGTTTTTGGTCGTTGAATTGCTTGGGGATGATGGTGATAACCGTAGATGTGGAACAATGGTATTGGCAAGCAGTATCATTGGGATTGGGTATCGGCTTGCTTCTGGCCTTGGGTGTTGAAATTGGATGCCAGTCTTGTGCTCGAATTTGGGAGACAGCTATGTTGCTGGCTTATTGTTGGATGTTGTGGAGATTGCTGGAAATAGTGGTAACAATGATCTTGATCCTTGAGAGTTGGCCTTATATTTGCCTTTTGGTGTCAATCTGGATAGTGGCTTGTAATTGGGTAGCAATGCAGATGATATCTTTTGTGCTCGGCTGGTTAAGTTGTAACAGCGCGGATGCACTAGGTTTAGCCCTTACGTTTATGTATGCTATGGCGATGATTTATATTATTAAGATCCAGACCCAGTAGTCATCATTAACATGAGTTGAAAATTTTAGACGTTATGTTCATCTTTTTGATGTGGTTTAAATAGCTTATTACTGACTTATCACCTCAGGTTCCAAGTTCGAACAGATGTTGTCATCATAATAGCCCTCATTTTCATGTGATGATATTATCTCATGTTAATTTTGGGCTACCTGAGAAGTCAGAGTAACAATTGTGATGATTTTAGGTTTCGAAAACTAGTTACGGAAGCTATGGTGATGTCAATAGTAAGTATTCATATATAACATCTCTTGTTTTCTTGATGCTGTGATATCGCATTATATTTCATGTTATTTACAAACTAATTTACTATATTACTATCTCTTCTATCATTTATTTGCTTGAGCTTCTTCATAACATCAATTATTTTCAAAAGAGATTTTTAAACAAAAGAGATTTTTAAATTCCGAGGACGGGATTATTTTAAGGAGTGTAGAATGTAACGGTCCGTACTTTTTCAATACAACTATTCATGTATTTTCAATTTTTAAACTATTTTATAATGGTTTGTCAGGAGTTTTATGATTTCAAAAATTTCTTATAAAAATATTTTGGAGCATCAGACTAGTTATGGAGTATTTTAGAATGATTGGGTTTCATCAAATACCTCTGAATAATCTGGTAAAAATTCATTTTCAATTAATACCGTTTTGGATTAATGAATTTATTTTCTATTCAAAAGTCTTCAAAACATTTTCAAACTTCTACGGTAACATTCTATGATCATTTAGGGCTTCCCACATTAATTTCGTAATTTTCTGAAGTCAAATCGATAGAGAACCTGCAAACCCACTTCCTAAATGTTTTGGCCTAAAACTAGTATCTCCGTAGCTCAAACTCTGAAACGGATCTCGTATTCGCGATCCTCGCGACGATACGATCCCGTGGGTAGGTTTTCGTAATTTTTTGGACACGTTTACTAGTAGGGGCAAAATCGTAATTTCATAAATAATAGTATTTTACTAATTACCGTTTTAATTAATTACCTACCCTAATTATTTACTTTCACCTAACCTACCTGTATGCAGCCCATGAGAAACATGTTGCCCGTCGTTCATCACTCATTCCACACTAATCACCTAACCTATTTAATTTAGTTGACTAAGTATTTAATGAGTTATTATTAAATTAATCCTAATTAGCTATAAATCTCTTCTCCCTCACACAAGATGAAAGCCAGGCCAACTTAAGCTAGCAACCCAAGTTCTCTCCTCGGCTCTTACGTTCTCTCCCCTTCATCTACACACACAGGCAGCAAGCTCTTTCCCCTTCGTTCCCAGCACTAACATCATCTCCATCTCCCAAACCCTACCCCGCTCAGCTCAACCCCGGGCACGCAAGCACCCCTCACCCCGCTCCCTCGCCTGAGACCCCGACCCTCGTCGAGCTCGCCGTCGGTCGCCGCTTGACCCCAGCTCCTCGCGCTGCCCCCGAACGCTGTGCTTCCCGCCGCCGTCTTCGTGCCCAGCAGCCCCACGCTCCGGCGAGTGCCTCAGCCCGAAGCCCTCGCCTCACCGGAGCAGCCCGAAGCGCCGACCTCGCCGATGATCCCCTGCTCCCCAGGACACCGCTGACGCCGCTCCGAGCAGCGCTTCACCCCGACGCCGCTTCGCAGTGACCTGCCACCCAACAACCGCCCCGTCGTACGAAAGCTTCCGCCTCCGCCGCACGGACCCATGCTCCACCTGCTCGAAGAACACCGAAAGCCCGCCCCAAGCCGCCGTGAGCCCCTTCGAGATCCGCTCCTGCCGCCGAGTGTGGAAGCCCCGAGCTCCGACGAGCTTACGCTACCCCCAAGCATCCCGACGCCACCTCGCAACCTCCGCCCCGCTTCCTTCTCCCTCCCAGCTCCCTCAGACGACGACTCGGAGCCAGCATCCGCCCGCCGCCTCACCCGTCGCCCGTCGCCGCTCGCCGTGCACCCCGCCTCCATCGCCGAGAAGCAACCCCCCATGCAGTCGAGCATGAGAAGGAGGGAACGGGGAACGTATAAAGGTATATACGTATAGTTATACGTATTGAAAATACATATATACGCGTATAATCACAATTATTACAAGGTTTAGTGACCTAAAATTAATAATAAATCATATAGGGATCAGAAAAATACGAGACTAACTCCAGAAAATCAGAAATGACATTCTGGACCCAATGGCACTAGTTTCGTCTCAATCTGACGCTTAGTTTTTCCAAAATTAATTTTTAAGCCCAAAACTTAAATACATCATTTTCAATTAAAAATTCAAAACTTCTTATTTTTACGTAAACTTATATATGATAGTAATTGAAAAATAGATTTTAAATTGATTTTGAGATTTTAAAAATTATAAAAATTAACAGAAGCGTCTGAAAAATATTTCCTCATGCAGTAAAATTATTTTCATCATATCTATGCTATAGAAAAATTTAGAACATTTTCCGACACCGTTTTAGTCAGTTTTGAAAATCAGAACGATCAGATTATTTAGATAGGAACGTTGTGTGTTTTAATTAATGTTTTTGTGTTGCAGGTACAAACTATTGTGCACCTACTTCAGAGGAAGCACTAGATCAAATTCCGGCTAGCTACGACAGCCTCGAAATTGGTAAGTCACGACTAATTCTAAAATTAGAAAATTAGATGAGTGTACCCGTATGAACTTAGAACATCACTATAGCCTCCGAACGGCTATTTGACTTTAACCAAACTAGAGACCTAATCAAATAGGGAAGTAAACAACAACAGATTACTTTGCCAACTTTCAACTTTGGTGATTGTAACACACAACCCTCAACTTGGGTAAATTGTGTGTTAAACAACACTACTACATGCTCGAAGCATGGAATCGGAATTAAAGTCGTTGGACTTGTCTTTATTCTCAGTTCGCTTTGGCACAATCTGTTTTGGAATGAGTTACTACTCTCTGGTTTCGTTAAGAAAGTCAACCAATTGTCTTGGTTTGATTAGTAACATGTGGAACATCTTGTGAAACATCTTGTGGAATATCTTGTGGAATATCGTGTGGAACATCTCGTGGAACATCACGAAAGGAACATGTACATAGAACACTTGACACTGCACTGGGGTTTTGGGGTAACTCATGGTTTGAGAGAGTGCGGGAGTGACTGGAGTTCGATCTTCCTGTCCTGTCGCCTGAGTTTCGGCATCCTGTCCTGCTGCCTGGGTTTTGGCAAAATACATGTCCTGCTGCCTGTGTTTTCGGCATTCGTCTGGGTCGTGCCCAGGCAAGAGATGAACTCGATGGTCACATATTGTACTCTCCGACTTGAGTCACGTAGTGTAGTTACTTTTGCACAGTCACTTTTACTTTATGCACTACAGTCACATACTTTACTTGTCGTACTTTTAGTTACAGCAGTAGCATGTTTCACTTGCCTATCCTGCTTCACACTTGCACTATCACAGTACGGTGGTTCTCTCCTTTCAGTTCAGTTTACCTTGACTTTTCAATTGTGAACAGTTGTTGCTCGGTACTTTACTTTTCACTATGGTCTGCTTGTACATAGTTACTTTTGTCATACTTGTGCACTGCTTCTTTTCTATATTTAGAATTGTTGTGACTTACATACGGTTCCATCTCCGTGGCACCGCAGACGACGTACATATGGAAGTAGATGCTCCTGAGCTAATAGCGCCAGAATTCGACCGCAGCTTCCAGAGTTATTTTCACTTATGTACTTTTATTCTTTCATGTATATCTGTTGGGACATCTTGTACGATATGAATTGTAATAATTGGATACTATTTGGGTATTTTTGTACATCTCTGCATCGTGGCTATTTTGTTTTTACTGGTAACCTGCAGGACCTGCGCAAATATCAAATAAGTAACGGGCCCCCGGGAGCGGGTCGTTACATTACTACGGGTTCATATCGTCGCGAGGATTACGAAAATAGTGTCCGTTTCAAATTTTGACCTACAAAAAATAGAAAAAAATTCATATAATCATATTTGAACTCATTTGAAACCATTTTAAATATGGAAATATGTGTACAACGAATTCAGACAGTTACATTTTAGCAACCAGTCCAGCAAATTATTGTTTTCAAAATTTTTATGTGCTCGAAGAATAAATAAGTATACAATAGTTAGATTTATATTAGCCACGTGTTTAGACTGGCTTTATATAAATTTTGTAATTGGTTGGCATTAATAACCTAATAGGTCTTGACTGCCCTTACTGGACTTAGTTAGCGATTGCTATTTTTGTTGAGGTATACTTTATCTTCTTGTTCCCTTTCGTATGTTGTTAATTGTAATTTTTGTGCTTATCATGTTTTCATTTCTTCACTTTTATAAATTTCTTGGAGAAAGGACACATTAGCCTCACTTAGGATATAGATATAAGGATGCAAGCTCCCCTTATTTCTTGCTTCCAGTTTTTATAAATTTTTTCTAGAAGAAGAAACATTGGTCTCACTAAGGAGACATTTATTAGTGTGTGAGCTCTCCATGTTTCTTTTCTTTTTTTGGAAGAAGAAACATAAATACGGGGGGCAAATGCAAGGGTGCGATTATCATATATCTCTCACTCATTTTGTCGAGTCACGACTTCAGGCGTGATATTATTATTATTATTTTTCATGACAGAATTATTGCTCAGGGCTAGATATAAGAATCATGTCCCGAGAGGTGGATCACTTAGCGGTGATATGGCATCCTTTTGGTGTCTATATTGATTGTAGATCTTTTAGGATCTATTTACTATGTGGTACTCATCTTTTTAGACGTGTATCTAGGAGATGGTAATAATAACTTTCGTATTTATCCCTTTGCATTCATTTATTTGTTTATAAGGGAAGAATGATATTTGCATTTCAGTAGAACTTCGGGTCCAATTGCCTATAATAATTAATCAAAAATTTAAAAAACAATAATTGCGACATAGGTCCTAATACATAATTATTTATAAGTAAACTTGCATGAATTGATATAAAAACTGTAAATTATATCATGCAGAAGCAATTATAATGAATATGCTAATTGTGTGGATCGGCTAGTCACCAAATAAAAATATAATGTCCCAAAGTCCAAATATGCAGTCCATTTTACATAAATGAAAAGGAAAATTACAACTTTGGAAACTACATGGGTCCCATAAAATTCTTTTTCATGGGTGGCCTCCGCCTCCATGAAAATGGCCGTCGGTCTTGGGCATTACATATTATTTCTCATCACAATTTCTCTCAAAAAGAAAAGAAAAGTGATGGAAAGTAAAATATGAGACTTAAAAGGCCGATCCAAAAAACAATTAGCCATTCATGCAAAATTTGTACTGAGAAAACATATCTATAACACATCACATGTATCACAAATTCGCAGGATACATAAAATCATCATATTTAGTGCTAAATAATTAATTAGACCCCGAGTCGATGCCATACACATTTAGGTTATATAACTAAAAGCAGAGCGATCACATAATCTTCATAATTATTAAGCTAATGCTTCAACATATAAGCATAAAATTTATCTTAGCATTTGTGACAGATATTTGTGACGTAATGCATATTAATATGATCCTCGACATAGGCATCATTTATGAATAATGTGCTGGACATAAAATGTGTGCATGTGGATCAAATTTAGATAAAAATAAAACTGAATTAAGCCCATATATTGTAATCGGAGTTGTATTCCCACTAATAATACTTATTGTATTATGTGACACACCTACGAAATATATCAAGAATACTATCTAAATATGGAATTTTTTTGGAGGCCTGTGGCCTCGTGGAGGTGGGGTTGGGGGGGGGGGAGCCCGTGGCGGTATGGACCGGGTCAATGTGATTTGGTTCAGAAAAATTTAAAAACCGAGCTATGCCCCATTATAATATTTATTTTCTATTCCCTCCCCCGATATTTCTTTTACGTTGTTTTCTCTGCCACCATGTTTTTCTCACCTTTTCCACTTTTTTATTTTTTTCTTTTCCCATTTTTTATATACATTGGCATACGGGCCTGAAGCCCACAACCTGGGCTGCGCGCTTTAGGCCCGCAGCCATAAAAAGCAATTTAAAAAAAAAGGAAAATCGGCATGCTGGCCTGATGGCTGGGCTTTAGGCCCGCATCCATTAAAAACGCCTCGCTCTCTCTCTTTTTGAACGGCCTACGGACCTGTAATGGCCCTAGCGCCATGTACACTAGGGTATGTCTATTTGATTGATGTATGCAATATACGTATACTTGAATGAGTACGTAGTATGCTTAGTGCTTTTTAGTAGGTGGGTGTGTATACTAAATAGGTTATTTTCAGGATAGTTATTTTCTTATGTCCAAATAAGATTATAATAATCTTTTTCAGGATAGTTATTTTCTTATGTCCAAATAAGATTATGTTAACAAGATTATTACTATTGTTGTTGTTCTTGTTGTTGTTAATACAATTATTCTTGTTGTTTGGGCCCTAAGTTAATTTTAGTGGCTAGAGTTGGTTGGGCTTACTTTTTATTTGCGTTAGGCTTGCTAGTTGGGCTTAGTTTTTAGTATGAGAGAAGAGAGCAGGGCTTATTGAGGGATGGTAAACTTGTAAATAGTGGTTCCTAATTTTATTTAATTCATTCTCCTTTCTCTACAACATTCTACATGTAACGGCCGGTATTTTCTAGGCGTATTATTTGTGTGAGCCCATATTTTCATTTTGACCATCCGGATGTTTTCGTGCGCGAGTTCCATGTTTGGGCGTCAACGCGAGCGCGTGTCCGTTTTTCGTTTTACTGTATCATCCTTAACCGACTAATTACCTCAACTTAATTATCTCACTAATTACAAAACTGCTAATCACTTTTAACCTTCGCTAATTACTTCATTTACTTTAATAATTACCCTTGCTTAATTACTTATTTACCTTAACAAAAAATTAATTACAGTTTTTCCATTGGATGAAAACATTTCCCCTAACTAATTAAACCCTATTGAATCCCACCTCTTCTGTTGGTGAGATCCAACATGAAAATTTAATCCCTCCCCACAACCAGCTCCTCTCCCTTCAATTTGTCTCCCCCCATCCAATGTTGTATTTCAACAACAGTAAGGAACGTTGCCAACGACCATCTCCCTGCAAACCCTTCTCCTTCCCTACAACCTGCAAGTCTTCTTCTTCCCTGCAACCTGCAACCCTTCTCTTCCCTGCAAATCCTGCAAATCCAAACCTCATCAATTTCAACAAACCAAGCCAATTCTTCAAGCCAAAACACAGGCAGAAATCAAAATCACCAATCACCAAATCCAAAATTCAGCCCTTCTACAAACAATCAACCCACTTCGCAAACAATTTCACAAAATCAAGTTCTACAAATCAGTTCCCAACCCATCAATCCCCCAAATTCTTCCCAGACCAATTCTCAAAGCCAGATTCAACAAATCAAGCCCCAACTGAAATTGAGAAAGGAGAATTTCAGATTCAAAAACCCAAGAGCGAAATCAAACCTACATCTCCACCTTCCAACCTCTTCTTCTTCCTCCCTCCTCCCTCACCCTCGCTCGCACGTGCCGTCGCCTGAAGGGAGCCGCCGCCGGCCAGCTCGTCACGCGCGCGCCGCCGCTGGGAGCCCGCGCAGCCGCCTGAAGCCGCCCAGCACCGTTCAACCCCGTCGGTCGTCGCCCTGAAACGCCGGACCTCCCTCCCCTTCGCGTGCGTGGAAGCCCCCAGGCCCTGCGTGAGTTTCCTTGCGCCTGCAATATTTTTTGAAACAAAAAAGAAAGAAAGGGGAAAGATAGAACATAGACAGGGAAAAGAGAAAGAGAGGCTGAGAGAAAAGAGAGATAATGAAAGGGTGTGTGGCAGCCTTAATAGATGAAAGATAAGGATTTATTTAAATGAGAAAGAGAGAAAGTGGCTTTGGGTTTTTATTTTATTATCTGTGTATGAGGGGTTTTACTTGTGATAGTGGGTATGCCCCTCTAATATGAATGTTAACATGTTATGACCATGTCAGTAACTAAAATTAGCTTAGTAAGTTTATTAACTTATTTAATGTTAGTATTAATTAAGGTTATTTAAATGCTAACTTGATTTCACCATGTTAATTAACTAAGGTTAGGATAATAATACCAGCATATAATAAGGCGTACCATGTCTGTATGACCCTATAAAACGCCACCCTAGCCAGAGAACCCAGTAAAATTAGACGAACCCACTTTTAGGATTAACACGATAATTTGATTATCTCGTCATGAGTCTAATTCTTTGATTTGCTTAACTAAAACAGTGAACCACTACTACCGATACGTAGTATCCGTCAAGACGGACCCAACGACACCAAAATCACCGAAATCAGGCAAGTATACAATTTATAGTGAATTTACGAATTGGATGTTAAATTAGTCTCTTGTATGTAAATGTTGCTCGTTACTCTCGTAACCATGGAAATTGCTGTATAAAGATAACTGGTCTTGTTCTTTAATTGCTGCATGCCTTGAAATAATTAACCAACGTGAGACATCGTGAAATCGTGCGCCTCGAAGGCGAAATCGTGATTTTCGTGATGTCATGTGAGTTGACAAATTCGTGCTTGTAATTCGTGAATTAGGCTGGCTCGTGTTCCAGCACAAATCTTGGGTGGGGTAAGGGTTGAGCGGCTGCTAGGCGTATGAACGGGTACTCTCTTCAAGGGCACCACCCGTATGCGGTGGGTTAGCGCCAATCACAGTAAGCCCCCGTGAGAAGAACGACTCACTCATCACGTCCTAAAGGTGAGAACCCTATTATAGACATGACATGCTAACAATCGTGAAATGCTAACTTGAAACTTGCAAAGTGAAATTGGTATCTCAGTGAAATTGACATGCTTTACTTTACTTGTCAGATTGTTTAGAACTGCATGATAGGATGTATTCACTTTAAATTCAGCATGCTTCAACTTTTATTGTTATCTCGTTCAATTTAAAATTGCCTCTTAAATCCAGTATAAATTTGTATATCTTACATTGGGTTCTAACATCTTCTTGCAGACCCTTGCTGACATACATTCATGTTTTTTGGATGTATGTCAGATCCCGAGCTTGAGTATCAGGAGGTTCCTTACGAGACACCTGACTTGGAGGGTCAGGAGTTCGCTGTAGACGTCGAGTCTCTCCCTGTGGAGAACTAGTGGGCTATTTCCGTTGCTGCTTGCCGTAGTTTGCTTTCCGTTGTTGTTGTGTGTACGTTATCTTTGTTGTATTTCGGCCCAGCTGAGGCTTGTTGTTTTCATTTCATGTACGGACGCTTATTATTCTGGATGTGGCTTGTAAGGTTGAATAATTTTGGTTGTTCTGAAAAGCGTGCGAAGGACATGCCCTTGCGTTTTACCACAGACGCTTAATGAACCTGAGTTTCACCGCTCCGGTTCAAGCGGACCCAGTAACGCTCTCGCTTCCGTCTTTTTGGGAAGCGGGGCGTTACACTACACTTCTCTCCATTTAATTATTTCTTTTTCATTTTATTTCTCCCGCTCCCCTTGTTGCCGTATCTCTCCCTCCTTTGGCCGAAATTTGTTCCCAGGTCAACACAAAAAAGGGAGGGAAAAAAACAAAGAGAGAATGAGAAAAAGAAAGAAGGAAGAGGGGAGAAGGGAAAGGGAACTTCATAGAAGATAGGCTTTGGGGGAAGAGATGAAATTGGAGCTTGGAGCTTGAATCCATGGAGGAGTTCATGAAATTGGAAGAGGGTCTTGATTCTCCAAGCAAGGTAGGATTCCATACCCCATTTAGATGATTAGAGCATGGTTTGTTTTAAGTAGACTTGCTAATTTGATGATGCTGAAATTTGGGGCAGAACTGTTGAAATTTGATTGATGTGTTTCTCTTAAATTACCATAAGAAAGATCTTGGAAATAATATATGTTGTACATCTTGATGTTTCGAACAACTTTCATGTTGAAATTTGTCACGCCCCATTCCCAAGAATACCCGGCACTTAAATTTTTTTTCAAGTATCCTGAAGAGTGAGGGTGATGAGAGGAAAAGAAAGAGGAAGAGTAACTGAATAAGCAGGCCACTGCGCACCTGCTGGGATAGTACAAGAGAAGCTCCACAATAATAATAAAATAACCTCATGAATAATAAAGAACATCAACAACATAACATATAAATAACAACTTCCATTTATATACATAATCCAGGTACACCACTACATATGCACAAGCATTTTCCACCTCCCAAACCAACCATATCACACCACAAATATTGCTCACACCAAGTGCTACCCCTGAACCCAACTTCAAGTCACCACCAACCATGATAACCCTGCTACCTGAAAAATATAGAGGAGCACATCAATGTGTGCCCATTAGGAACCAACTTGGGTTTGGAACTCCGCTTTAGGGTTATCAGATCACAAGGCAAGCAAGAGAAGTAGAGCATAAATCTAAGTGATATAATGAAAATTAAATAGATAATCAAAGGAATCATACCGGCGGTCCATGTCGAGTTACTGCAATAAAAGGGGTTATCACAAATAATAATAATAATAATAGTAACAATAATAATAACATGAGGGCTCAAGCAACCAATATCAATTACGATAAGTGCAAGTGCCTGAGGCATGACACCAAGCCACAAATTACGGGCAAAGGGGAGGGGAAGTGCTGACAGCAGTAGAAGTAACACACAAATCTTATTTTATTATTTCATAATTGAGTTAATTGGAACTTGGGTAAACTGTGTGATACCTGGACCTGGACTTCACCCCAAAATTTGGGCTGAATATAGCACACGACGCAGTGGACACGGGCACTGTACAACACCGGGCCTCTCACCTCTCCCGTCCCTGGCAGGAGTGATGCTATCCACATATAACCCAACCTCCGTATGACCCCTCCACTCCCGGTAAAGGCGAGTGGGTGTAAAAAATGTAACTCCACACATCACATAATGATCTCCCAACTTTACAGTCCAGGCATCATATCCACAATTTACTCAAACCCCACCTAAAACCCGGGCTTTGCTAACTCACCCTCATTAGAGAGGACTGAGAATTATTCAATTTCATTGGTTAACATCCTAAGTGACACGTTAGAGGTCTTGATGGCATAGGTATGCACATATCACTTCAACTGTCCATCATCAAACATAGGGTCATGCACTCACGTGACATGCCCTCTATCTCCACACATTATCCACTCACAAATATAACGTTCCCATGCCATTCAAGCCTCTAATTTCACCAATCATCACCGTGGCACAAAGCAAACACTAATATGTGTACGTTACTCAAATTATTGGATTTTGCCTTCATTGAGCATTTCATCGAACACCTGGCGGGCGTCATTTATATCAAAGCAACTCAATAACATTTACATGTGCCGAGGGCATGCACATTCATTTTACCATACAACAATATTAAGCAAGAATAATGAAAGCCAATTAACCACATATAATGAATAAGAATAGCACTTAAGGTATTCAGCTTGCTGAAATTGCAAGAACATCCATAAAGATCAACATAATACATCCATTTCTCTTGGGAATTTAACAAAACTTTATAAATTAAAGTTGAATATATAACAGTTATGAATCTACAGATAAAATATCATGCACAAATATGAACTATACGATTTATGGTGATTTAATTAGTGAAGTGTGTCAATTCTGTTTTTCAGACAGATTTTAGGGTCTGTGTTCAATACTAATTTTGGGCATGTTCTAGCCAGAATTTCGACATAAGAGCAGTCTGACGAACTTTGAGAAAAACTTGTTATCTTTCCAACAAGACCAAAATCATAAAATTCCAAGATGTGCGCAGATATGTAGGACAAATGTACTAAACTGTGTCAACACTGAAAATCAAACAGACATGTTGTGAAGATGGATTTATTTCTCACAATTCCTGAATTGAAACTATATCAAAATTTATATGATTTTGGGGTAGAACTTCATGATATACATGCTCATATTTTTTTCGAAACATGATGCAATCTACAGTAACTGTAACGGAAGCTACAACAGACATCAAGAATTCTGAAATTCAAAAGGAGATGACTTTGCTAGGAATTTCAAAGAGAAAGTTGTGAAATTGAGCAATAACATGTAAAAATTGACTATCTTCATCACATATTAGATAAAACATGCTATAAAAATAAATTAAAAAAAATTAAATTGATTGGAATTCCAACTCCAAGAGATTCCTACCTCAAACGTTTCATTTTCCTCTTCTCCTTCTCTTCTTTCTCCTCCATCTTCTTCTTCTTCTTTTTTTGGAACAACATGGATGGGTATGAGGGGGAGCACGAAAATTAGGGGTGGGAGTTGAGTGGGAGGAGAGGAGATAAGGATAAGGGAAGAATAGGAAAGAAAAGAAAAGAAAAGAGGAGATTTTTCTTAAGGAGTTTCTACACACTCCTTTTCTTAAAGGTTAAGCCATGTCATGGATTCTTGAATAAGCCATGAAGATTTTGAAATGACCTAAATACTTGTGATGAGGGGTGAGTGGTGCGCTCATGTACTTTGGGGTTTTCTTTTGGGTGAGCGTTGTTTTGTACTGTATGGAATAGTGTGTATGGATATGAGATATATATGATGGTTCTCTTTTCGGCAGCTCAGAGTTTTGGATTCAGTGTTTTCTCTGAGACTTGTGATGTTTAATGTATTAGTTGGATGTTGTTTGGAGCACGATAGGTACTTTTTCCAGCAGCGCGCAGTGGACCTGCTAGTATCATTGTATTGTATTTCCTTTCCTCTTCGTAACACTCGCTCTTCGGGTATCTTGGGGAGCGGGGCGTTACATCTGGCGGCCTATGCAGGTCACCGCACGGCGGTTGTGCACGGAATAGTACGTGTAGTGTTCATGTGTGAGTAGTTGAGTCCTAAGGTGGGTAGAGTCAAGCCTTAGGATGGGACCAGATATCAGAAGCTTGAGGTATAGAACCAAGAGGGTTTAAATTCGAGTGTTGATTCAATATGAATGTATGTACGTATTTATGTGTGTAGGTATGTGTACATATACATCTGTAGTTCTATAAGCGTTGAATATGGCTTGTCGAGTATATTGAGAAGATATACTCATGTGCATATGACTATGATATATGTGCAAATGTTTATGTGGCTCTGTGATTGTATTTGAAGTGTGTGTGTTAAAATGTGGTTGACTTATGAGTAGTGTGTGAAATTGAGTTGTACACTTGATTGTGGTACTAGTAGTGTATAGATGTACTATGTTGTGGCTATATACTGTATGTGATTTGCACATGTTGGGTGTGCAAATGCATGTGTGGATCTTTGAGTTCCACCCATGAATGTGTGGTTGTCTTAAGAGTATATGTGATGGGTATATGATATATGTATGGCTGTAAGCTGGTACGCCTACACCTGTGCAAATGCATGTGTGGATCTTCTCTCCATTTAATTATTTCTTTTTCATTTTATTTCTCCCCCTCCCCTTGTTGTCGTAACTCTCCCCCCTTTGGCCGAAATTTGTTCCCAGGTCAACACAAAAAAGGGAGGAAAAAAACAAAGAGAGAATGAGAAAAAGAAAGAAGGAAGAGGGGAGAAGGGAAGGGGAACTTCATAGAAGAGAGGCTTTGGGGGAAGAGATGAAATTGGAGCTTGGAGCTTGAATCCATGGAGGAGTTCATGAAATTGGAAGAGGGTCTTGATTCTCCAAGCAAGGTAGGATTCCATACCCCATTTAGATGATTAGAGCATGGTTTGTTTTAAGTAGACTTGCTAATTTGATGATGCTGAAATTTGGGGCAGAATTGTTGAAATTTGATTGATGTGTTTCTCTCAAATTACCATAAGAAAGATCTTGGAAATAATATATGTTGTACATCTTGATGTTTCGAACAACTTTCAAGTTGAAATTTTTCCTAATTCGGATTGTAAACAGTAGCTAAAATTCCATTCTTAAAACATGTCAGATTCTATCCCGTCTGTACACGTTTCAGGAAAACACACATATCTCTCTGCACAGTTGTGATAAATTAGTGATCTTGGTCTCGTTGAAAAGAAGACTTCAAGCCCTACAAATTTCTATCTCTCTATTTTTTCTGAATTGTTAGCAATTAGAAGTAATTTGGTCCTCAAGTTAGTGCAGTTTCTGTGTGAGATTCCAGCACATGCATGTTTTGGTATAAAATCTGTATTAAATAGAATACTCATCCAAACTGCATGAAAATTGATATCTGAACTCATAAGTTGTATAACTACAACTATCATTTACAAGCCTAAGCCCAGTTCTAATTGGAATTGTAATAATCCGCAGTTAAAGTTGGTATTTGCAATAAAAGTTAGTATTTGTGCATGTAATAGTATTATTCAAGCTATGCTTGTTGTCTCATTCCATAATATGGCTAAATAGTAGTGTTGTAGCATAGATGGTATCTCATTATGGTATTGCATTATATCAAGTAGGAATTCTACCCCTTTTAGTGTGTTAATGCATGATAGGTATTTAAGTGGAAGTTTACATATGCATTCAAGTTCCTTAAGTTAAAAGTATTAAAGTTTGCAAATTGATTCAAGTATCTTGTAATGGTTGCTTGTAGGAACCCATGTTTGTGCAATACTATTATTTTGGGAATGTTGGGATATTTGCAATATCAATTAATTCATGTAGGAATAATTTGTGGTTTTTGCTAAGAACCACCTAAAGTTAGTATCATTCTTAAGTATCATGTCTCATTTGTGCTGAAAATGACATCTTTCATGGTTCTCTTAATTAGAATTAGTATCTTGAAACCACCATTGCAATGTCTCCATGTATTTTTTTGGGTTAAGCTAGTTGTTGAAGTAAACTGTAGTGCAATTTTATGAGATGGTATTCCCTTTGTCAAATCATGAAATGCAATGAGTTTTTCACTTATTAAGATTTCTTGCACTAAAACCCTTAATTGCATTAGCTTACTGCTTTGCTTAGGATGGCACTAACTACATGCAAATTCCATTAGCCTTCACGAAGATTGCACATGGCGTAGAATTGTTTAAGCTTTCATCTTTGTGTAGCATCAGCTTTCTTGCCATTACCATTAGTTATAAATGTTGCATTTTATTATGTAGATTGGCCTAATCTTGCAACTAATTATGGGTATTGCTAAATAGTTACAAAATGGGCATTATTCAAGTTTGCAATTGGTTGGTTAATGAAGTGTTATGGCAAATGATTTATAGTGCAAGTGGACCTTAATGCAGTTGTGTTTATGTTGAAGGAATGGTTACGTTGAAGGGAAAATGATAGAGATGGATTAAAATATAGCATTCCCATGGACATGGCAATAAAGAGACGGGTTTATGAGGTGTGGTGTGGTATGGTTTGTTGGGAAGTTCATGTTGCAAGTAGATTGGCATTTACATTACATACATGAAAGCCTTGTAGTTCAATTATGAATTTATTTCTTACAAGTCTTTTGGTGACATTCCAATGTTGTGTGTTAGTTCACTTAATTTGTAATTAGAAATCTCCTTATTAGTAAAGCTCACATCTTTTTATGTAGGTCCAAATGCTCTTACACGAACAAAGGGGGCCTATCCTTGATGTAAACCCAAATTTCCTCTTATCAAATTTGCATTGCTAATGTAGGCCTTAAGGACCTTCATTAAAGCTCCTAGGTTTAATAAGTATCCTTAGAGGTCTCACTAGAGCATCCATTCTTAATATGGATTCATGCTTAGTTTTCATGTTTGGCCTTAATAAATATTACATCTTAGTGTAGACATATATTAAGTAATGTTAAAATATTGCATTTGAATATAAAATGGCCCGAGCTTGCATTTTAAAGTGAATCTCTTAAATATTGCCAAGTTCCTATCTTTTGTGAGCATGCATTAGTTGCTATTTCACATGGATATTAGAATGTCAAATTGCTTGTTTCAACATGGACATGCTATAGTTGCCCTCCTAGTAAAGAAGTATGCATGAAGTTAATCTTTTGTAGCTTGGTTGTGGGAATGCACTTGAATGGCGATAATTTTTCATGGAATGTAGAAAATGCAGAGAACCCTCTCATGGTTAGTAGCATTATACATGTTGATGTTGCACTTAATCACTTACATTTTGGTGTTCATTTGGGGGTATTTTCCCCTACATAGACATTTTGGCCATGGGCCTATTGCATAACTTGGTTGTGTTGCAAATGATGAGAATGGAAATGGATGGTTTCATGTGTGGAAATGGAAGGTGCAACATGTGAGAGTAAGATAATATTTCAGTCCTCCCATTTGAGGGTGACATGGGTTGGGGGAATTTCGAAGTATTGGGTAGTCCTATGGGATGGACTGGTTGTGGTGTCCTTGTGGTTTTGTGTGGTGGGTACACTTGCACTCCTGATGGGCTAGCGCGACGGGAAGTGTAGTGTGGTACCCGAGGCTCCTGACGGGTTAGCGCGGCGGGGAGTCCTCTTTGGTCTCCCACACAGTTGGGATAGGTCCAATCCCATACGTCGTATCTAATATTAGGGATTCCAAAGACTGACAATGTATGTAATTGTTTGACTGACTCTCTTTTGCACTTTAGACGTACGTGTTGTCATTTGCTGTATTATCATCACCCCTCCCCTGATACCCTCTGCTATGGTGTTGTTCTCTTTTTCCTACGTGTGGTACTATTGTTGCTTTTTTTACTATTGTTTACTTCTTTATGTTACGCATGCCATGTTTAGTTGTAGCACTTCCACTTGTAGCACTGTGCACCCCGTTGTGGCATTAGTGTGCGTTGTGTTTAGGTTGGAGTATGGAATTCCTACTGGGTCACGCTTTGACGTGTTTCCACCCGTGGTTTTCAGGTAGCAGGTGTTGCAGTTGGATTGGAGTGTGGGAGTGGAGGTTGCAGCTGGAGTTGGTTCTAGTTGTGGGTGGAGGGTTTTAGTTGGGTTGGGGTGTCGAGGGGTGAGTGGTGCGTTCATGTACTTTGTGGGGTTTCTTTTGGGTGAGCGTTGTTTTGTACTGTATGGAATAGTGTGTATGGATATGAGATATATATGATGGTTCTCTTTTCGGCAGTTCAAAGTTTTGGATTCAGTGTTTTCTCTGAGACTTGTGATGTTCTGTGTATTAGTTGGATGTTGTTTGGAGCACGACATGTACTTTTCCCAGCAGCGCGCAATGAACCTGCTAGTATCATTGTATTGTATTTTCTTTCCTCTTCGTAACACTCGCTCTTCGGGTATCTCGGGGAGCGGGGCGTTACAAGACCTGAAGCCCGCAGTCTGGTATGCGTGCTTTAGGCATGCATCCAGTTAAAGGCACTTTTTTAATATTTGTAATGCATAGCAGCTTTTTTAAGGTTTGGGCCATTGGCCTAATGATATCCGGGGAGTGACGGGATTACCAACCGCCGCTCCCCATGGCGGTCTTTTGCCGAGGAAAAGGGATGGGGGTCAGGCCGTCGCGCATGGCGGTGGAGAGGCTCTGGCGGCGATGGGCCGCCGGCGCTAGGGTTAGGATTTGTTTTGTTTTGTTTTTTTTTGTTTTCAAAAACCATAGATTAGGGTTTTGCCATCGCTGTAGGCGACGACATGCCACCATCGCTCCGGGAGCGGCGGGGTGCCTGCGAGGGGGAGGTTGCCGGCGACAAGTTGTCGCCGGCGAACCGTGATTGTTTTTTTTGAAACCCTAAATATGTGTTTTTATGATGCTGTATGCTGCAGGGTGCCACCACCGCTAGGGGAGCGACGTTGCAACGGGTTGGGGGGTCGCTCCCCGAGGATCGGCGACAAGGAGCCGCCGTCCTTCCCCTAAAAGATATTATTGTTATGTTTTTTTATTTCGATCTTGGGAGATCTCTATCATGTATATCATGATAAGGATAAAAAAATTGCATCGTTTTCGATATAACTCAAAGATCGAAGAAGACGAGCGCATAGATGTGGTAGATGTCCGCGCGCGATGGATCAACCGTCTCCTTCATAGCTTTTGCAACAAACATGCCTCCAATCTCAGGATGAGCATGCTACGTGTTGTGAATGTATATCCTGGAGAAGACACATGCCTTTATTTATATTGGATGAGAAGAGTTCATACATTGATAGAACACAATCTTTTGAATAGATTACAATCTTATCACCAATCAAGATAAGATGTTTCATAACATTTCTCCGACTCTTGCCCCGAGATCTTTTTACACATGAAAATTAACACACACACACACACACACACAGAGAGAGAGAGAGAGAGAGAGAGATGTAAATTCTCATGTACAAAAGGTCATCGGTGGAAAAAAGCACGAGGAAAAAAGCTTTGTGTGGGTTTTCATCGATCCGTTGATTATGTTTTACACGTGATAATACAACAAATATAACAAAAGTCAAGAAAACACCCTCTATTTGACTCTTGATCGGATCGGTACACACTGTTTTAAAACAACTGAATTTATAATAGCTTGATCGAGGGTCAAATTCTTTTGAGGTTCACATATTATTTTCCATAAACATTGGGAAAAAAAATTGTGTGTAAAATAAAACTGTAGATATAAATTGAATCGAAGTATCGAACTGCTAACGATCCGTTGATCCAGTCTCTCCTTGATAAAGAGTATGCAAAAGATAATCCCAGCATGATATACAATAATATATACTAAATCACTACCCAAAGTGTTAGGTAGTTCCCTCACAGGCTCCAAGATTAGCATCGACTGCCTCTGATAAAGAGTGTGAAACAAATACATAACCGTGTTCAGAGAACGCTCTCCACTCTCATAATCTATGTAGACCAACCCAATTTTGACTAATGTAATCGTCATGACGTGTTTCTTGAAGTAGCTCAGAATTTTAATTAAGGTTCATAGTTCAAACGATGCCTAATCATATAACCAAGTATCAAATAAAATTAAAATTTATCAGGATCACGCCTGTCTAATGCCATAAAGTTTTGTCCGAGCCAAATTTTATATTGAAGCACACAGGGACTTGAATATGTCAGCTTTGTTTAATAGAGGGGTCAGACTCATGGAATTTTGCCTGCCAAAGAAAGCGACATCATAACCACCATAGATTCTTGGGGTACATGATGCTAGGCATGGTCTTTGATGGGTGGTGGGGTTCTGGACTTTGCAACCCATCAGCAAAATTGTTAAGGCCTGTTCACAATTGATGGGACCCTCTATATGATTCTCTGCCCAATCAGTGTGAAATAATGTGAGAAAGGGGCAGTTCTTCCGCACATTTCTAACCATGTCCCAGTTAGCGATGAGATCACTTGTAAGATTGTTTATACTATGTGAGGTCATGAGAATAAGTGCAGTCAAAAAAGGGGCCTTAATGCTCTTTTCCCTGCACATACGTTTGCACTTGATCACACTTGCATTATGCCATCTTGATTACACATTTTGTATGATTGTTTTAACTATGTGAAGTCATGGGAACGAGTACAGTCAAAAAGGGGGCCTTAATGCTCTTTTCCATGCACATACGTTCGCACTTGATCACACCTGCAGTATGCCATCTTGGCTACACATTGATTTACACTGGAGCTGTGTTGATGTTGGGTTAGATGTGTTTTGCAAGGCAAGATGGTGTTGCCAAAGCAAAACCAGTATCCAATTTTGATAGGTGGAACTTCGCTCATTGTACGCCGTAGCTCCAACTACAATAGTTGGCATACGATCGACAATTAAGGATCTGATCCGAATCTTGATGCGGGTGTTCCAGCTAAGGTGAAATCTTTTAGGACAAGTGGTCGCTTCAAGGCGAGGCGTTGCATCGCTTAGGGACATCGCCCTAAAGAATTGCTTTTGCAACTGCAAAAACAAAAATACGTTATTTTAATCTTTATTAGTAACAGTTTTATTTTAGATCTATCTTTACGCGATCGGTTCGTCCTTCTTCTTAGATAGTATTAATCTTGCAAATAGTTTTCTTTTCCGTATGGTTTTTCGTAAAAATTCGATTTTTATGATTTTCCTTCTTCCGCTGCTTCCCACGTCTGTTGATACTTTTGGCTAGACGATGTGAAAATGCCATATGGAAGCCTCCTCAAAACCCTACAGTATCTCCATCACTCCTTTATAGTTTTGGACGTATTCACGCGGATGGCCCAAGCCTTCATATTTGTCTAGGTTGGACATCTTGAATCTAGGCGACATAAGGGCCGAGGTGATTCTCTTCTTCATGGAGGTTTGCTCTTCATCCGAGCTTTTGGAAGAGCTTGGATGGCGGATGAAATCTCTTCGAACCTTCCTCTTGATGCCTTTGTGAGGACTACGATGAGGGTTGTGACTTCAGTCACGATGGCTCTCTTTGTGTCGATCAGTAGCCAGAGTTGGGCGGTGTGTCCTAAGCTCCACCGAGTGAGGGCTGCGGACCCCTTAAATCGGTTGTACGTAGTTGAGATGTGGCCCTCTTGCCGTCGTGAACTCTTTCAGGACGAGAGGAGATGTGGTACTGTTACTGTTGCTTTGGGGAAGAAGGTAAGGTGAATCGTTGGTCCGGGTTAGGAGGCACAGTTCCTCGGCACACTAGCATGGTGGGTGGCATTACTGGGTGCTGTTGAGAAGGAATTAGTATTACTGATGGGCTCGTGTGTAACGACCCGCCTTCGGGGGTCCGTTACTTATTTGATTTTATTCGCAGATATGCAGTTAACCAGTGAAAACAAAATAGCCACGATACAGAGATGTACAATAATACCCAAACAATGTCCATTTTTACAATCCATATAGTACAAATTAATACAACAAGATTAAATGAAAGATAAAAAGTACAACTAAAAGGTGCCACTAAAAGAACTCTACTATTGTAGCCTCAGGGACGAACTCTGGCTCTCAGGAGCCTCTATGTCAAGCTGTGCGTCATTTGCGATGCCATGAAACATGGAACCGTAGGTACACATAATTCTACCAATAGACAAAAAGTAGTGCAAAAGTAAGGAGCAGTCTATAATAAGCATTTTAAAGACTATCATGCTAGTGCAATAAGTGAAATAAGAGTAGACATGCAGGCAAAGGCATAAGTAGGGACATGAAAGCATGCAAGTGCGACAAGTAAGGTACATCTAGTCAAGCATGGAGGTGCGACAATTAAAGTAAAGTAGGCGAACATGCAAGTGAGACAAGTAAAGTGAAGGTGACCGAGCAAGTACAATTAGTAACGTACAAGAGTAACCATGACGATAGCAATAATGTGATGTCCATGACAATAGCAATAATGAGAGGTCCATGTTAAGACATAGTAATGGTGCTTAGCCTAGTTCGTGACTTATAAAGGGAAGTACAGTGAGCAACCAAGAGTCCCCCTCTTGCTACGGGTGCTACCCGGGCGAACCATTCTCTAAGAACTATGCAATAATCTGTGATATGTGATGGTTGTCACCGGCTACTATGATGGGTTGCTAGAACCCGCACGGTAACAAAAAGGCCTGAATTAGTCGCTCCCGCACTTCCGCTATTATAAGTTACGACAAAACCCCAAGTGTCTGTGATGTCTATCAAGTACATGTTCATTACGAGATGTTCCACAATGTTATTTCACAAGATGTTGCACAAGATATTCCACATAAGTATTACAGTCGACAATTCATGAGTTTTATACATGTCATGCAGTAATGGATACGACAATTTAAACGTGAGCAATCATGCAATAAGTGTATCCCAAGTCCATGCATGTTGTTTAAGTGGCAGGTAACACGATGCTCCATATTTACTATGATAGTTAAACCTGGACCACTGACTGACTTTCTTAATGAAAAACCAGCAAGATAAGGATAAATACAAGTCCAACAAAGATGTTGATTCCATGCTTCGAGCATGTGGTTTTCAATTAGCACACAGTTTACCCAAGTAGATGGTCGTGTGGTACAACCATCTAAGTTGAAAGTTAGCAATGTCGTACGTTCAAGTCAAAATCGCTCTGCAGTTGATTCGTTTCCTATTTAGTTAAGTATCTAGCCATTTGTTCAGGTCAATAACTGTTCTGAGACTAGATGTCATGTCCTAAGTTCATACGAGTACACTATCTATATTCTGAGACTAGATGTCATGTCATACGAGTCAATAATTTATTCTGGATGAAATACATATCAGAATGGTTCAAGTGAGCTGACAAAACGACCG
This sequence comes from Scilla litardierei, assembly GCA_030789695.1. NCBI lineage: Eukaryota > Viridiplantae > Streptophyta > Magnoliopsida > Asparagales > Asparagaceae > Scilla > Scilla litardierei. Next base: position 70,277 of record JAULAV010008166.1, on the reverse strand, counting down.
TCTCGAAGAGTATTACGACATATATTTTTTTCACATGTCATTTTATGTGAAAATATCAGGTTGTGAATTTTTAAATGAAAATAACATATTTAAGATTTAGGCTTAAAAATTCATTTAGGAAAAAATACTTGTCTGATGGAGATGAAACTAGCGCCATTGGGTCCAGAACGTCATTTCTGATTTTCTGGAGCTGGCCTTGTATTTTTCTGAGGCTTATATTATTTATTATCAATTTTAAACTATTAAACTCATATTATCTAATTATTAAAATACGCAAATGCACGTATTTAGACGAAATACGTTTTAATTAAAACGTATTAAAATTTTTTTTCACCTCTTCCGCTCTTTGTACGTGCATGGGGGGTCGCGGCTCTTCGACGACGGCGACGGTCGGATGTGGCGGGGGACGGCTTTGTACGGCGGCGAGGGTAGTGGAGGCGACGGCGAAGACCACCGGAGAGAGCGTGGAGCGCTCTGGGCTGTGGCGACAATCGGAGACGAGGCGGGGTGTTGCTCGGGGAGGCGGCGACGTGGGTTCGTCGGAGCTGGGGGGCTCTGTGTGCGGCGGCGAGGTGCTCGAGTGAGGGGCTCCGAGCTGGAGGCGGTGATCGAGGTTGCCAGCGGTGGGAGGAGTCGACAGCAGCGTCGTCGTCTCCGTGGGCTTGGGGGTGGCTTGCAGCGGCTACATAGGGCGGAGGAGCTGGGGGCGTCGGTGCAGTCGGACGGAGGGGCTCACTGTGAATAGGAAAGCAGCACAAGGGGGCTCCGCAGGCGATCGGAGCAGGTGGCTGACCGGCGTCCCGTTTACGGTATGGGCGCGGTGTCGTTTTACCGCAAGTGCACGGTTAGTGTAGGGTGCGGGTTTATCGAACTCAGGGAGGTGGATGGCTTGAATGGCTACTAGCCTCGCCTAGGTCGTGTGCTAGCTACGCGGATGATGTGGGTGGAAGTGTAGAAATAAAAGAAAGAAATGAAAAAGACACGAAATGAATCCCTGCTAACACGGGCTAGAGCACTCATGACACTTGGCATTTGACTTGACCCAGGGTGAGACATTGCCCCAAAAGGTGGTACCTAGCGTCCATGGCCCGATATTCCGGTCGGTGCCAAGCACGCTAGGCCTACCCGGTTCCGGACGGTGGGCATTCACATGTCCATTAACACCTTCCGCAACCGGGAGCATTAAGGCCACAATGATATCTCCCAACACTTCGTCCAAGCCGCTCCCGCGCGCTAGGACTCGATGTCTACGCTGGGGACGTGAGCTATGGCTAGGGAGTCAACCGCCAAGTTTATTCCCCCTTGGCCCGACGGTCAAAGGCGGTCTTTCTCCTGCCAATGACAATGAAACACCCCCGCGTCACCCTAATGACCAAATAGGTCAAACGTGATTTCTAGCAATACATCGAAGCGGATCTTGACTGGACAAGCACCGGACCCCAATCCCCAACACAACTAGTGTGTTGCCATACGAATTGGACTCAGATTGCTAGAAATCCCCATTGACACATTTCATCGAACACATGCCATGCAACCAAGCCAAATGTAAATTTCCAAGCATCAATCCTACCCTAACCCGTATTAGGGTTCATCAACACTACTCAATGGTGAGAAACATAAAAACAAGCAAAAGAAATGACATACAAACATTCACCATTGAGCAATAAAGAAAATAACACAATTCAATAGAAAAAGAGAGAAGAAAATACTTATCTTGAGTTTAAATCTTCAATCCAATACAAGACTTATTACAATAGAAAACCTAATCTAACCTAATCTAAACTCACAAGAGAAAGGTGCAAAAAGCCCTAGAAAAACTGAGGAAGAACTCCCCTAAGTCGTGCCCCCAACCTCTATTTATAAACCCCTCAAAAACCCTCTTGGGTCGGGTTCGGAACTGTCAAAAAAGGCCCACCCGATCGGGTGGAATAAACAGAGAGCTCAGATTCCCAGAAACAGATCTCACCCGGTCGGTTGACAAGTCAACCGATCGGGTGAAATGAAATTCCAGACTGCAACCAGTTTCAGCACATAGCCGCGCTCAGAAAATTCCAGAAAAATCTAGAAAAATCGGATTTGGGCATGCGACCTATCGTTGGAAAGCTAACGACGATGCCGACGCTAGAAAAATAAGAGATCACCTAAAATCCTTCTGGAATGATAGCAGATCTTCAATGAATGAGCAGCGGTGCGTGAAAGGCGACGAAAAGGCCACCCGATCGGTTGAAATGTCAACCGATCGGGTGAGCGGCTTGTTGCTTCGGCCGTCGCCTTCGGGAGCATCAACCGGGCGCAGAGGAGAGCGGGTGGCATGATCGGGTTGTCCTTCGGAGGAATCGGCTACAGATGAACCGATCGGGTGAAGGTCACCCGATCGGTTGGAATTCAGCTCCATTTTCCCGAGAACTCTGTTGGGATGAACCGGTCGGCGAACCGATCGGTTGACCTTGCGCTTCGCTCCAGCTTCAGTCCAGGTCGGACACGCATGCATCACCCGATCGGTTGGCTGTGTCCAACCGATCGGGTGGGGGCTGAAAAGTGGCAATCTTGGTCGTTTGACCCCCTGGATCACGCGTGACTCATCCCGTTGCTCTGGGGACTCAGAATATCGTCGTTTTATGTCCCAAATGCTGTAAATTCCTGCAAATATACAAAAAACATGGAAAAGTGAAAGAAAACAAGAAAATACAAGAAAACACGAGAAAACGAATAAAAGACGGCGGAAAATACGGAGAAACACGGAAGAAAACGTGCGCAAATATATGAAATATAAACGCACGTCAGTGGGCTCGACGGCAAGGGCGCTCCGGGGGTGTATGTCGGAGAAGCGGGAGGGGTTCGTTCTGAACGAAAGGAGGGGAAGATGAGATCGAAGCGGCGGTTTGCTTCTCCGGCATGGGTGGGAGGGGGTGCGGGGGTGAGAGAGTGAGAGAGGGAGAGGGGGAGGGGAAACATGGTGAGCTTGCCCTGTGTTTGAACGGAAGGGGGGCTTGGGTGCAGCCTTGGGTTGGGTTTGCTGAGCAAAGGGAGAGGGTGAGTGAGGGGATGGGTTTTGTTTGCCCTAGGTTTGGGGAGAGAACGAAAGAGAGAGATGGGAATGGTTCGGGTTGATCGAGGGTTGGGTTCACTAGGTTTTAAAACGAAGGGGGAGATGAGGGGTTGATAACAGGGGAGGGGTTATTACATAGGGTATATAACATGAAATATAAATTGATATACAATAAGTTAGAGTTGTTAGATCTGAATAAATTCAGATCCAACCAACTATTACGGTGGGTGACAGGGGTGGGGTTAGGGATTGATTAGGGGACAAAAGGTAATTAGTAAAAGTGATTAGTAAGAGTAAAAAGGTCATTAGTGATTGTAATTAGTAAAAGCGGAGGAATACAACACCGTTTTCACATACGACTCCGAAAAATTACGAAAACATAGTCATGGGATCGTATCGTCGCGAGGATCACGAATACGAGGTCCAATTTGGGGTTTGATCTACGGAGATACTATTTTTAGGCCAAAACGTTCAGGATGCGGGGGGTTCTAGGTCGATTTGATATCAGAAAATTACGAAATTAATATGCGGAGCCCTAAATGATCATAGAATGATACTGTAGAGATTTGAAAATGTTTTGATGATGTTTATATGGAAAATTAATTCATTCAGCTAAAACAATAATAATTGAAAATGAATTAATATAAAAATCATTTAAAGGTATAAAATGAAACCCGAACTTACTGAAATACACCATAATTAGTTTGATACTTCAAAACATTTTTACAAGAATTTTGAAATCATTTTTTGAGATAAAACTTCTGACTAATCAATATAAAATACTTTTGAAATGTGAAAAACGTGAAATACATAAATAGATGTATTGACAATTACGGGTCGTTACATTGTGTGTGGCTGGGACTGCAAACCTGTCAATCATTCTAGCACGGCAGTCAATGCTTGAAGATTGACACTCATCTCCGGTGAGAATGCATGGAGCTGCTTCAAAGTCTCTAATTGCGGCCCGGTCATTCCATGAGTGGAGGAATTGGGATCCACATGGTACGTTGAAACATCCACTCCCCTTACGGTAATTGGCTTTTCAGGCCCTTGATCGGTGAGTCGAGTCATTTCTCACAGACGGCGCCAATTGTTTAGAGGTGCTTTCTCGTACCTGGTATTGTTGGATGATGGTGTGGTTACAGTAGCTAGTGTAGGATGGCGTCGACAACTGACTGGATGCTGGGCTAGCCAACCTGGGTTGAGTAGGCCTCAATGTAGGCTACTGACAACTGAAGACGTTGATGTCGACTCGTTTTCCAAAGACGGCGACAATTGTTTATAAGTGTTTTCTCACCCTGGTATTGTTAAATGATGGTTGGGTTACAGTAGCTAGCGTCAGCTAGTGTCGGCAGCTGACTGGGTGCCGGGCGAGCCAACCTCGGGTTGGGTAGGCCTCAATCCAGGCTATTGATAGCTGAATGTGCCTCTATCCGAGCTACTGTCAATTGACTGGAGACTGAGCGGGCTAACCCCGGAATGAATGGGCCTCAACTTGAGCTGTTGGAGCTCTGGTCCGAGCTGTTCCTACAGGTCCAAGCTGAGCTACTTTCCAATTCCTACAACACGAAGAGTGCGTTAGGAAGGATCAGATATATGGTCCGACCTAATCTATTTTGATGCTTAAGTCAGACAGTGACCAGGAAGTCTCGTGGTAACTATGTTTGATCTGTTATGGAGATCCACCAATAGTTATCGTGCCGAGCTATAAAGGAAATGTAGAGTTCTGGTGAAGCAGATACCAGTCTAGGAGTACCTGATTGTCAGAAAGTATTCTCGCATTTTGTGTGTAATGTCATCTAAATCCCCCCATGCTTATTGTCCAAGAGATTTCTTATATGCACGGCTCTTGAGGGGCGTTATATGGTAACGACCGAGCATTTAATCAACATTATTGCTTCTAAGCCGTCGTCATTGATGAAGATCTAACGGACAGTCATTAAACGATTGATGCTTTAAATGAAAGAGCCCAACGGTTAGCTCGGTTGTCACCTTAAAATGATGAAATGGTCGACCTAACATGGATGCCTCCAGTTTGTTGGGCCGAAGCTAAGGTCTTTACTGGGCTTGTCCGCTTCACATAAACAAACACCCAAGTGATCATTGGTCCGGCACAGTGTCGTATCAAAGGGTGAAGCCCAGGAGGAGGTTGGCCAGGAGGTCCACTTGGTGGGCACCGCTGTCGCAGAATATGGGCTCCTCGTCGGCGGAGAACGGGCTCGTGTTGGGGGGTTTGATGAGGAAAGGGGCCCATGGGAGGGAATCTGTTGAGGGCTGGTTTGTGTAAAGGCGGGATATTGGATGTGAATTTTGAGTGGATTTGGGAATTGTGGAGGGATTTGGCGGGGTTATCCGTTGGTGGTTAAGTGGTGAGAATGAATAGCCGGCACATCTGACCTAAGGTCACAACCGACGGGACCGGGATCTCAATTGGGCTAAAGCCCAAGCATTTGTTTGTTTCCCAAATCTTAAAGGCTAATATGGGTTGTCATCGGATCCAGAATTGTGCACATAAGCTAATCTAAACGTGCCGTCAGCCGTGGCCTTCTATCTAGTATTTATCATAGAGCCCAAGTCAAGCAACAATTTTTGGCCCCCTGATCTTTTCGGGGGAAAAAAAAGGAAAGGCTCGCGTCATAAGAGGGAATCCAAAGGCCACGTATCATCCATCCATAGTTTCTACGCACATACGAATTGCGAACCAATCATTTTCCCTGATAATTTAGTGCGGGCCCCACACCTGATAAACCACCTACATGCCCTCACATCTCATCTGGGGCCCGCCACTTCTCTTAAGTACAGTGTAATGCACATGCTTAAAGCTAACCCGCATTTTAATTTAACAATAATTGGGCCTAGCAAGAGATGGGGAATTAGATGGAATCTTTTTGCACCAGAAGAGACCAAACAAACAAACAAACAGTTGGCATACACATGCCAACTCGCAATCATCCGCTTAATTTAAGTGTATATTTAGCCACCACTAAATTACTCAAAAAACCAATAATGTTAATAATAAGTATTATTAAAATCTATATGCATGTCTTGTATTTAAAAGCTTTTCTAGAGTGAATTATGCATTAACAATATCGATCTATTAATAAGATTCGAGGCAGACTTTAAAATCCTGGCATGTGCCAAATCCCCTTAATTAAGAGTGATCCGCCTATCATTTACTTTTAGGATCCCTGTTAATTCTTTTCCTATGGGCATACATATATTTATCTATGACCCATATCATGAAGGAATAATTAATTCTCTTACCGATGTCAGAAACATTAATCTCACTATTAATTGACCATCATGTTGTTAATTAAATTTACCACACATCTTGCCGTACCCAAACGTTTCCCTCTATATATTATATTATACCCTGTTGGTCATACGTTGCGGTTGTGTGTTGCAATTGATTCGAAAGGGTGAGGCTTCTCCCTGCAAGAAGCAAGGAAACAAGGAGACAAGGAGTTTCCAAGATTTTTGGTATATGGGCATCAATCCCAAGATATGACAAGTGACATCGTGGATTAAGTAGTAATTCCATTAGGTTATTAGAGTATAAAAGTACAGAATTGCTAACTGCACCGCAAATAGTGCGGTGCAGTGTCTTTTTTTGGCTTTTTATGTTAAAAAATCAAATCAGATTTTGTTATGAATAGGCCCAATGGGCCAATTGGGTATCCAACCCACTATTGAAAGCTATAAATACACGAGTAGGGGGCTCCAAACCCCTTACACCTATTTCTCCCTAAATTCTCTTCACAACACGTTATCAGCACGATCACGCTCGTTGGAGGAGACGGCGGCTCGCGGGAAAGGAGATCCACAAATCGCTCAGAAAAAGAAGATCGTAATCTTCTCAACGGGGAGCGAAAAGGGCATCCTTCACCAACCGTCGCCTAGATTCCTCGTCGAATCTAGTAGGTAAAAATCCAAACTTTTAGATCTAAACTTGCTTTTCTCATTAGATCTGCATGTTTTAGGATCAAAAAGTTCACAAACTCGGTTAAATTCAACATTTTTAATAAGATCTGCATGTTTAAAACAATAAAAACTTGTTTTTTAGCGATCAAAACTGTTGAAAAACCCGATTTTTACCCCCCGCCTTCGATCCAAATTTCCGTACGCCCGTAGGGCGAAACGGCGGCGCGCCCTTCGCGCCGCCGGAGGAAACAAACGCCGCGGCGGCCGCGGCCTGAAGCCGCGGCCAGCAGCCGCGGCCTCAGGCCGCGGCTGGCCGCGGCCTGAAGCCGCGGCACTGCAGCCGCGGCCTGCAGGCCGCGGCCAAGCGCCGCGGCCTCACGCCGCGGCCCTGCGCCGCGGCCTGCAGGCCGCGGCCAAGCTGCCGCGGCCTGACGCCGCGGCCCTGCGCCGCGGCCTCAGGCCGCGGCCAACTGCCGCGGCCTGAGCCGCGGCCAGTTGCCGCGGCCAGTTGCCGCGGCCCGCCGCCGCGGCGGCCGCGGCCCGCAGGCCGCGGCCCGCCGCCGCCGCGGCCGCGGCCTGTCGCCGCCACGACGGCCGCGCCCTACGCGGCCAGCCGTCGCGACGACACGCCGCGGGCCCCCCTAGGGTTTCCAGAAACCCTAACCCTAACGGGCTATTTTTCGGGGGAGGCCCAATTTTTAACCCTAATGGGTTGTTTTCATGGCCCAAAAGGCCAGAAAATTAGCCCATCCACAGAAATTATTTTATTTATTTTTGGCCCTAAAAAGCCCAAAATAGTTAAAAGAAATTTTTAAAAGGGTTGAAAGCGGTAAAATAAAACAATAAAATATGGATCAAAAAGGCAAAAGTTTTCAAAAAAAAAAATGTTCTTGCAAGTCGCACACAATTTTAATTACTTTAAATGCCTGTGTCTTTTAGATTATCTGCGTGGTTGTATGTTGCAAAAATATTATCTGCGTGGATGTGCAAATATTAGGCTATGTTTTTAGGGATCAGCCAGGTTTCCGTCACCGTTTTAAATTCCCGCATTCTTTTTCTTTTTGAGAGAAACTTTGTATGTGAGGATGAAAATGTAAAAAGAAGACCGAAGGACACCAAAAAGAAGCTGAAGGCGTTTCGCTCAATGAAGATAGGGGCTTCTCTCTGAAGTTCCCGAGTTGTAATTTATATTCATGCATTTTATTTTTGATGTAACTTCGGACTGGACTTTTTATTTATTTTTCGGTGTCAGCTGGCTGATCCCCATAGCCTAAGGTCATTATTTCTGTTTTTCATTGTTTTTGCATTAAACTGCGTGGTTGATTAATTAGCTTTAATACCATGTTTTAATGTCACAATGAAAACCATCAAACAGCATGCGTGATTGTTAATTTTTAGTAATTAATTATTCACATTACCTTAAAAAAAAGCATGTATGTTAAAACCACAGTAATTTAAATTCATGAAAATGACTACATTACATGCGTGGATGTCTATCTTATTTTCAGTCTTAATGATACATGCTATTTTTTTCCGTACATGCTAGATCATAAAATGGCCAGACTCGCAAATGTAGACTTCTCAGTCCTGAAGGCTGATGGGTCAAACTACCTGAGTTGGCAGTTGGACCTGAAGTTCCATCTGCGCTCTCATGGTTTCAGTCTCACACAGACTGAAAAGGCAACAACTAGTACTGCCCCAGCTAATAAGGAGGCTTCAGTGGAAGCACCTCATACAGAGGAAGTTTCCGATATATTAAAGGCGAAAGCCATTATATATATCAGGAAACACTTAGACTCGACCTTAAAGGACGAGTACCTCACTGTAGAGGACCCTTACGAGCTGTGGGATGCACTCGAGGAGAGGTACCGACATCAGAGGGATGTCATACTCCCCCGTGCACAGTACGAGTGGACTCACCTCCGCATACAGGATTTCAAATCCGTAGCGGAGTACAACTCAGCTCTCTTCCGCATCACCTCACGCCTGAAGTTGTGTGGTGAACCAGTGACGGAGAAGATGTTGCTGGAAAAGACGTTTACGTCCTTCCACGAAAAGGACATGATCCTTATGCAACAATATCGAGAGAGGAAGTTCACAAAATACTCTGACCTTCTTTCATGCCTGCTCATGGCTGAACAGAACAGAGACCTGTTGGTTGCCACCCACAACCTGCGCCCTCCTGGCTCCGCTCCATTGCCACCTCCTGCAGAGGCCCACTTCCAGTCTTCCCAGAAGAAGAAGACGGACAAAAAGGCAAAATTCCAGAAATGGAAAGAACAGAAGCAGCGGAAGAAGGCCACTCACCCAGCTCCTCCCCAGAACCAGAAGTTCGTGGACAAGAAGCAGAAGAGGATTCCCAACAAAGGAGGCACTCCCAAGAAAGACTGGGAGGACAAATGCTCAAAATGCGGGATGACGGGCCACTGGTCCAGAATCTGCCGCACAGCAAAACACCTCCAGGACCTCTACCAGGCAAGCCTCAAGCCTCGAGCTGAGACAAACCTGATGGAGAGCGCAGCGTTGGCAGAGACCTCATGGACTCCCGAAGATTTCATGGGAGATGATACTCTCTAGATCTGGACCACTTTTATGCAATTAGCAATGTATCTTAAATTTTTATGCATCGTATCTAGTTCTATTTTCCATGTCAAACAATATCTTTTTAGCATTTATTTATGAAAGTGAATCTTTTATCTATATTTATTGCTTGAATGTCTTTCCCCATTTTTTAGATATGGAACTTATCTGCCTAGTGGACAGTGCATCGACGCACTCGATCCTTCAAAACATAGACTATTTCACGAGCATAAGTAGTTATTCTGGCCCACTGAGAACAATCTCAGGACCAGCAAATATAATCGAAGGATCAGGGGAAGCAATTATATTGCTCCCCGGCAACACACAAATAACACTTAAAAATGCGTTATACTCCCCAAAATCCATCCGAAACCTCCTAAGTTTTAAAGACATCCGTTTAAACGGATATCACTTAGAGACGGTCGAGGAAGATAAAAGGGAATACTTGCTTGTAACGGCTCTTACAAATGGTTCAAAAACCATTGTGGAACGTTTCAAGGGACTCCCCTCGGGACTCTACCAAACAAGTATACAAACTCCAGAAACATCCATGGTGGAGCACCTGCAGTGCCCACAAACACCAGAATTCCAACTCTGGCACAGTCGACTGGGACACCCTGGTTCGGTTATGATGTACCGCATCATAAAGAACTCCAGGGGCATTGACCTGAAGAACCTGAAGATTCTTCAAAAAGGCAAATTCCCATGTCCACCCTGTTACAAGGGTAAACTGATCACGAGACCCTCTCCACTGAAAGTGGATGTGGAGTCTCCCAGCTTTCTGGAAAGAATCCACGGAGACATTTGTGGGCCGATTCACCCATCAAGTGGTCCGTTCAGGTACTTTATGGTCCTGATAGACGCATCAACTAAGTGGTCACATGTGTGCCTACTGTCCACCCGTAACCTAGCACTATCTAAGCTTTTAGCTCAGATAATAAAGTTACGGGCCCACTTCCCCGATCACCAGATAAAGAAACTTCGTCTGGACAATGCGGGGGAGTTTACGTCACAAGTCTTTCTAGACTATTGCCAAGCTCAGGGAATTGAAGTCGAACATCCTGTAGCGCATGTTAACACCCAAAATGGGTTAGCAGAATCTCTAATTAAGAGACTGCAATGGATCGCTCGTTCATTATTACTTCAATCCCAGATGCCAGTGAATGCGTGGGGTCATGCAATTTTGCATGCTGTATCTTTAATAAAATTAAGACCCTCTGGAGGTCAGTCATCTTCTCCAATGCAACTAGCACTTGGACCCCCACCAATTGTCTCACATTTGAGAATATTTGGTTGTGCAGTATACGTCCCCATAGCACCACCACAAAGGACAAAGATGGGTCCACAACGTCGCCTAGGCATTTATGTTGGGTTTGACACCCCCTCCATAATTAGATTCCTAGAACCCCTTACGGGGGACGTCTTTAAGGCACGTCTAGAAGACTGTGAATTCGATGAAACATCGTTCCCAAGACTAGGCTCACAGACAAAGAAGCCCGAAGCTTCAGAAAGTATCACTTGGGATACAAAAACTTTATGTCACTTTGATCCGCCAACAAGCCAGTGTGAGGAGGACGTCCTGAAGATTCTCCACATCCAAAACACTGTCCATCTCTTGCCGGACAAATTTACTGACAACCAGAAGATTGTCAAATCACACGTCCCTGCTGCTAACACTCCAGCTAGGATTGACATACCACAAAATGGATTTAATCCGCCTGCAGCAGAAATGGTTGGACCTCTCAAAAAGAGAGGACGACCACCGGGATCCAAGGACCAAGTCCCTCGAAAGAGTAGGACCCTTGGCAATGGTAAACAAATACCACCACAGGATGCTAATTTAAGCCCTGCTACCCCATCTCTCCCAAACTCTCATGAAGAGGAAAAACCGGGAGAAAATGAAGTATCGATACACTATGTACGAACTGGGGAGTATTGGGACAGAAAAAGCACAACAATAGATGACACATTTGCGTGTAATATTGCCATCAACGTCGCGTACTGCGACGATGATATTGAACCACGCTCTCTGACAGAATGTCAAAGCAGAGATGATTGGCCAAAGTGGAAAGCGGCAATAGGAGTGGAGTTGGATTCACTCACCAAACGCAAGGTCTTCGGACCAATAGTCCAGACACCAAAAGGTGTAAAACCTGTGGGTTATAAATGGGTATTTGTTAGAAAACGAAATGAACAGAATGAGATCGTACGCTACAAAGCAAGGCTTGTAGCGCAGGGTTTTACCCAACGTCCTGGGGTGGATTTTGAAGCCACATACTCCCCGGTCATGGACGCGATCACCTTCCGATTCCTCATTGGCATAACAGCACAAGAGGGTTTAGATATGCAACTCATGGACGTGGTTACTGCATACCTATATGGCAACCTAGACCGAGACATCTATATGAGATTGCCTGACGGTTATTCTTTGCCTGCAGCACTAAAAGAGAGAGAACGTGACATCTAATCAGTGAAACTGCAAAGATCATTATATGGTCTAAAACAATCTGGAAGGATGTGGTATAACAGACTGAGCGACTTCCTTGCACAGCAAGGATTTAAAAACGACCCAGTCTGTCCTTGCATCTTTATAAGAGCAAAGGCAACATGATTTGTAATTATAGCCGTCTACGTAGACGACTTAAACCTCATCGGATCTCCAGAAGAGATCGCAAAGATTTCTAGAAGCCTGACAGAAACTTTCGAGATGAAAGATCTCGGAAAATCAAAATTCTGTTTAGGCCTTCAGATAGAGCATCTTAAAGATGGGATCCTGTTACACCAGTCAACTTACACATCGAACTTATTGAAAAAGTTTCAGATGGATAAGTGCCACCCCCTCAGCACTCCGATGGTCGTCAGATCATTGGATGTACACAAAGACCCCTTCCGGCCGCTGGAAGAGGGGGAGGAAGTACTAGGCCCCGAAGTGCCTTATTTAAGTGCTATCGGTGCACTCCTTTACCTGGCTAACTGCACTCGCCCTGACATAGCGTTCGCAGTAAACTTACTAGCCAGATATAGTGCTGCACCTACACAGCGGCACTGGGCCGGAGTTAAGCATCTTCTGCGCTACCTCCAAGGGTCCATAGAGTTAGGTCTATTCTACAGGAAAGGGGCATCAACTGGTTTAGTTGGTTATGCTGACGCAGGTTACAGGTCCGATCCTCATACAGAGAAGTCTCAGACCGGATATATGTTCACATATGGCGGCACTGCCATATCCTGGAGATCTGTGAAGCAGACCATGACAACCGTCTCATCCACCCACTCCGAGCTACTTGCGATCTTCGAAGCAAGCAAGGAATGTTTTTGGCTACGCTCGGTGATCCAGCACATACTCACCTCCACCGGCCTGACGACCGACGTTCTTGCACCCACTACACTCTATGAAGACAATGCAGCATGTATAGCCCAGCTACAGGACGGCTACATCAAAGGTGACAAGACGAAGCATATCTCCCCCAAGTTCTTCTGGACGCACGACCTTCAGAAGCAAAAGCAGATTGAGGTACAGAAGATCCAATCATGTAATAACTTGGCGGATTTGCTTACCAAATCCCTGCCTACTAGTATCTTTGAAAAACTTGTACATGGGATTGGGATGAGGAGAGTGAGTAAATGTAAACTGGGTCAGGATGAGAGAACTATGAACTCATAGATACATAGGAGACTGATGTATAGATTCATAGGAAATCTGCAAGCCTGAAGCTTGGTCAGATAAGGGGGAGTCAACTGCAGAGTTGTACTCTTTTCCCTTGGCTACAGGTTTTTTTCCCACTGGGTTTTCCGTAGTCAAGGTTTTGACGAGGCAACCTCGTTGACTCTGGATCCTGAAGTATCCACCCCTAAACACATCCCCAAAACAGGGGAAGTTATGGGTTAACTGTTCTTTCTTTAACAAGACAGTTACTCTAACTCGGATCCTGAAGAATCCACCTCTTATTTCAATGTTGATTGGATAAGGGGAAGTGTTATGAATAGGCCCAATGGGCCAATTGGGTATCCAACCCACTATTGAAAGCTATAAATACACGGGTAGGGGGCTCCAAACCCCTTACACCTATTTCTCCCTAAATTCCCTTCACAACAGATTTGACATTTAATTCTCTGATTTGAAATTGTTTTCCGGAAAAAGCAAATGAAAAGACTATGCAGAGTGCGGTGCATACAGTCCATCTTTAAAAGTATTTCTTCCCAATCTTATTCCGATAGAACTTCAGGTTAAGTTTTCGCGCATAAAAAAGACCCCTTGATCAGGGGTAATTTTATACACACACCATTTTACACACGCATGCATACACAAATTTAGAAAAAAAATCAGGTTTTTGATTTACACACAATCACATGCCCACATGTTATATTCTCCTCTTCCTAACCCCCACAATAATTTCCTACTACCACCGTCGCAGCTGTTGATACGGCTGCATTCCCATAGCACCCCACCCCCCACCCCCCTCCACACACACACACCCCGTTCCCCCTCGTGCCACCGACAACTTCCCTTCCTTGTCCCCTCTGAAAGGGCCAGCTGCCCATTGCCACATTAAGTTGCCTTTCTTGACAAAGGAGACGCATGAAGAGTCATCTTCAATTTAATGCCATGTCTCCATGTCCCATTGTGGTCCATTTCCTATGAACGTCATCAATGACGCTTTTGTTAGGCTTTGATCTGATAAATAGAGATGTAAAGAGCAGCTCTAACACATCCCAAAAATCTCATCTCCAACGTAATATGGAGAAGAGAAAGAAGAGAGGCCAGTCACCCAGAGAGGTAAGAGTGAGGGATTTTTCCAGTGAGAGAAAATTACCTCAAAGAGGGAAGTTACACCAGAGAGGTAAAATTGTAGTGAGTTTTTTAGTGGTGTTTACCATAGAGTGTGTAAAGTTATTTGCAGTGAGAAATAGTAAGTTTTTTACTCTCCAAGTTTTTAATGTTTTACTATTAGTAATTCTTCATAGTAATCAGTGAATCACAACAAGTGATATCAGAGCCTAGGTGAGCTGTGTGAGAGAGTAAAAAAAGTGAAAAAAAATTTTGGGGAGGGAAATTTTTTTACCATTATATTTTTCCTCTTCCAAATGTCAATGGAAGAGTCATCATCATCGGGAGCAATGATCAAGCTGACGGCCAAAAATTACACACTGTGGAGACCTCGAATGGAGGATCTCATCAGTTGTAAAGATTTATTTGACCCATTGGAGGTTAAAGGAGTAAAGCCGAAATCCACCAAAGAAGCTGACTGGAAGAAGATGGATCGAAAGATGATCGGTCAAATCCGACAATGGATCGATCATAGCGTCTTCCACCAAGTCGCGCAGGAGATGGACGCATAAGTCATCTAGCAAAAGCTTCAAGACATGTACCAAGCCAAGACCTCTCGAAACAAAGCCTTATTAATGAGGCGATTGGTAAATTTGAAGCTACGGAGTGTAACTTCCATTGTGGAGCACACGAGCGAGTTCCAGAGCCTGGTGAATCAGCTATCTGCAGTGGAGTTACAGCTTGGGGATGAAGAGCAAGCTCTTCTCCCTCTCAGTTCTCTTCCAGACAACTGAGAGACGTTGGTGGTCTCTCTCAGCAATTCGGCCCCAAACGACAAAATTACCATGTCTATGGTTAAGGATGCCATTTTCAACGAGGAGGCCAGGAGAAAAGAAGCCGGCACCGACCAATCGAATGCCCTCGTGACAGAGACTCGTGGAAGACAACAAGGAGGTGGTCGAAGCTGGGGCAGAGGCAGGAGCAAAAGACATGGTAGTTCCACAGATGGGAGAAGGCCTATCTACAAGTGTTACCATTGTGGCATGGAGGGACAAATGAAGAAAAACTACAGAAAGCTGTTACGAGAACAAGGTCAAAATAGTTCTCAACAGAAGACCAATGATAGAGAAGCGTTAGTCACTTGTACCGGAGAAGTGGCCATTTGCTATGTCCAAGAAGAGATATGCCTTCACATTTCCAACCAGGACAACGAGTGTGTGGTTGATACAGTAACATCCTTCCACGCTACTCCTCGAAGAGACTTCTTCACCAGATACAAAGCAGGAGACTTTGGCATCGTGAAGATGGGGAATACAAGTTCCAGCAAGAATGTAGGAATTGGCGATGTTCAGATTCAGACGAACGTCGGCTACACAATCACACTGAAGGATGTCTGCTATGTGCTAGATCTTCGGCTAAACTTGCTCTCCGGGACAGCCTTTGACAAACAGGGCTTCGATAACCACTTCAGCAACGGCACATGGAGAATGATGAAAAGTGTCATGATTATTGCAAAGGGGCACATTTGTGGTACGTTATACAAAACTCATGTGAATATATGTACCGACAGCCTTAACGTGGTGGAACATGAGGCTACTCAAAATCCCGTGGCACCAACGAATCGGTCACATGAGTGAGAAAGGGTTATCTCTCTTGACAAAGAAGGAGCTGATCTCAATCATTAAGGATGCTGGAATAGATCATTATCAGCATTGCTTAGTTGGCAAGCAACATAGAGTCTCCTTCATTTCTTCTTCAACAAGGAGATCAGAGTTACTCAGTCTGGTTCACTCTGATGTTTGTGGTCCCCTGGAGGTCGAATCACTAGGTGGAAACATGTACTTCTTGAGCTTCATTAATGATGCTTCTTGGAAGGTGTGGGTCTACTTCTTGAGGACGAAAGACCAAATGCTCGACTACTTCAAGCTGTTCCACATCATGGTCGAATGTGAGACAGGAAAGAAGTTAAAGTGCATCCGCTCAGACAATGGAGGCGAATACACTTCCAGAGCATTCGATGTCTATTGCAGAAGTCAAGGCATTAGACATAAGAAGACGATTCCTCGCACTCCACAACACAACGGCGTTGCTGAAAGGATGAACTGGACGATCTTGGAGAAGGTCAGAAGCATGCTTAGTATGGCTAAGTTACCAAAGCCATTCTGGGGAGAAGTTGTTCGTGCCGCATGCTACCTCATCAACAGATCACCATCGGTACCTTTGGATTTTACGATTCCAGAAAAGGTGTGGTCTGGTAAGAATCCCTTATACTCTCACTTTAGGGTATTCGGTTGCTTAGCCTTTGCGCATGTATCCAAGGAGTAAAGACAGAAGCTTGATGCAAGGATCATTCCTTGTATCTTCATCGGCTATGGAGATGAAGAATTTGGGTACAGATTGTGGGACCCAAAGACGAAGAAGGTTATTCGGAGCAGGGATGTGTTGTTCCAAGAAAATCAGACCTTGAAAGACATTGAAAAGCCCAAGGCATCTTCAAATGCAAGCTCAAGTACTGAAGACATTGTTCCAGACCCAGCACCAATGCAATACGAAGAGGTTCATGAAGAAATACCAGAAGAGGATGAGGCCTTTGAACAAGGCGTGGAAGAAGAGGCGGATGCTGAGCAGGGGGAGCCACAACCCTCTCCATCAGCTATTGCACCACCATCACCACATGCATAGGATGGTACACCTCCTGAAGTCAACAACTCACAATGTCATGCCCTATTTTGCACTATACGTGTATTATACTGAACACACATGGTATTTCTACCTACGAGGCATACGTAGGCGTGAAATAAGCGTGGATATTGATATATTAACGTAGTGAAAGGGAGATTGGGCCGTAATGCGTGGCTAAGAGACGAGAAATCAAGATTGAGTGCGGGAGAAGTGTGAATGATGTCGTGGGTGCAAACTAACAGTAATGGGTTGGGCGTGTGTGCGTGGTGCATGTATGCATGTGTAGGCATGCATGGGTGTGTGTAGGGAAGCCATGCAAATGTGAAAGGGGTTAGGGGTCAATGGCAACCCCCGTAAATTTTTAGAAAGGCGAGGGGCGAAACGGTTATTTGGACTAAAGCTGCTGTGCGTACATCCTAAAATGGTGTGTGCATAAAGTAATGGCATACTTGTAAATACTTGAATGTGTGAGGGGTAGTTTGGTCATTTAATAATTAACATGGCTTATGGGATAAGCCATGGAAAACCCTATTCTAGAAATCTCTCCCTCTTTCTCTCATTTTCTTTTCTTTTTTCTCTTTTCTTCCCTTTTCTTCCATTATCCTTATCTCCTCTCCTCCTACTCAACTCCCACCCATAATTTCGTGCTCCCCCTCCTACCCATCTATGTTATTCCAAAAAAAGAAGAAGAGGAGGAGGAGGAAGAAGAAGAAGAAGAGAAGAAAGAGAAGAGAAGAAGAAATGGGTTTTCTTGAGGTATGAATCCAACTTGGTTTTGGAATTTTAATTAGGGTTTATTTCTATCATGTTTACACATCATGTTTACTCAATATTGATTAGGAGTAATCAAATTAATGTGCCATAATTCAATTTCATGCAAAACCCCCTTGAAATTCCAAGCAAAACCACCCCTTTTGAAATTCTGAAATTCTGTTGTGTGATGTTTCTACGATTATGGTTACTGTAGTATGAATTAGGGTTTTGGAAAAAATATGTGATTTTAGATTTTGAAGTTATACCTCAAAATCATATAAATTTTGATATATGTTCAATGCAAGAATCAGGAGCAATAAATCCATCTTTACAACATGTCTGTTTGATTTTCAGTGTTGACACAGTTTAGAAAAATAGTCCTAGACACCTTCACACACAATGGAATTTTGTGTTCTTGGTCTTGTTGGAAAGTTAACAAGGTTTTCTAAAAATTCACCAGAGTGCTTATATGTCGAATTTCTGCCTTCAACATGCCCAAAATTGGCTTTCAATACAGGCTCTGAAATCTGTCTGAAAAACAGATTTGACACACTTCACCAAATAATTCACCATAAATCAAATACTTAATATTTTTGCATGGAATGTTATCTGTGAATCCATAACTAATATATCTATAACTTTTATTTGGAACAATTTGCCAAATTCTCAATGAAAACTGGTGTTATATGGCCATGTATTGTCACTTCCTGCAAATTGCAGCAAGCTGTATTCATTAAGTACTATTCGTATTCATTAATTGTGTTAATTAGCCATCATTATTCTTGCTTAATATGGTTGTATAGTGAAATGAATGTTCATGCCCTTGGCACATGTAAATGTTATTGTGTTGCTTTGATATGAATGACGCCCGTCACGTGTTCGATGAAATGCCCCAATGAAGGCAACATTTGGTAATTCGAGAAACGTGTATGTGTTAGTGTTGGCCTTGAGCCACATTGATAATTGGTGAAGTTAGAGGCTTGAATGGCATGGATATATTGTAATTGTGAATGAATGATGTGTAGTGATAGAGGGCATGTCATGTGAATGCATGACCCTATGTTTAATGATGGACAGCTGAGGTTACCCATGCCATCATGACCCCTAACATGTCACTTATGATGTTAACTTATAAAATTGAATAAATCTCAGTCCTCTCCAATGAGGGTGAGTTAGCAAATCGCAGGTTTTAGATGGGATTTGAGTAAATTGTGCATATGAGGCCTGGACTGTGAAGTTGGGAGATGATTATGTGATGTGTGAAGTTTATACCCACTCGCCTTTACCGGGAGTGGATGGGATTTTTATACACACTCGCCTTTACCGGGAGTGGAGGGAAAGAGGGCATACGGAGGTTGTGATATGAGCCTCACTTCTGCCAGGGACAGGGGAGCTGAGAGGCCCAGCGTACAGTGCCCGTGTCCACTGCGTCGTGTGCTATATTCACCCCAAATTTGGGGTGAAATCCAGGTCCTGGTATCACACAGTTTACTCAAGTTCAAATTAACTCAATTATGAAATAATAAAATAAGAATTACGTGTGACTTCTACTGCTGGCAGCACTTCCCCTTCCCTTTGCCTGTTTCTTGGTGACTCTGTGTCATGCCTCAGGCACTTGCACCTTTCTTATTAGATATTGGTTGCTTGAACACTTGTGTTATTATTACTATTATTATTCGTGCTAACCCTTTCTTGCAGTAACTCGATATTGGACCGCAGGTATGATTCCCTTGTTTTAGCTATTTAACTTTCATTATATCACTTAGTTACATGATCTATTTCTCTTGACTTGCCTTGTGGATTGATAACCTTAGAATGGCGTTCCAAATCCAAGTTGGTTCCTTCTGGGGCACACATTGACGTGCTCCTCCCCATTTTTCAGGTAGCAAGGTCAGCTTGGTTGGAGGTGACTTGGAATAGGGTTCAGGGGTAGCACTTGGTGTGAGCTGTCTTGTAATGTGATATGGTTGTCTTGGGAGGTGGAGAATGACGGTGTATATGTAGTGGTGTATCTGGGTTATGTATATAAATGGAAGTGTTATAGTTATGTTATATTGTTGTTGTTCTATATTATTCATGAGGTTGTTTAATATTATTGTGGAGCTTCACTTGTACTATCCCAGCATATACACAGTGGCCTGCTTGTTCAGTTTCTCCTTTCTCTTTCTTTTCCTCTCTCATCACCTCACTCTTCAGGATACTTGGAACAAAATTTAGATGCCGGGTATTCTGGGGAAGGGGCGTGACACACAAGTACGGAGATCTGAACGAGGCCGGATTCCATTAACCAGATATTCAGAAAATGAATATCTTCTACTTTCTAAAGAGGGGGAGCTAGAGAGTTTTCAAGAAGTAATATCTCACAAGAACAAAGAAAATTGGTTACAAGCTATGCAAGATGAGATGGATCAGAAGGATACATGCATTACATATACATTCAAATGGTCCTATAAGCACCATTCTACGGGTAAGCGTATACACACACATATACATTTACCATAACTCCACTTAATCCTGCAAACTCATAGCCACCCCACTTATACTTGCACGGTATAATCTCAAATCCTCACATTCATCACAATCTATATGTGTTACACGTCGCACTTATATCCTTATCCCATACTAGGCACGGTATAGAGCCGAGGGCCTAAACTTAGGGTGAACGGGTCTAAAGCACTCCTACCCACCTTAGGATACATTTACTCTATACACCCTGGAGCATTACTCATACCACCCGTGCATCCATCACTTACCTATATCACCGCATGCACACCATATATGGCCAAAGCACAACACCTATCTTCACGTAATAAAACAACCCACAATCATATACCAAATTAAGACAATATATCGGTTCATATAGGCACATAGGCAGCATATACACATACTCACAGTTATTCAAATCTAATACGCGAGGAATTCAACACTAGCGATATATATCCAACCTATATCTACACCACCTACCCATACAAGCACACATGTATTCACACGCATGCACTTTCCCACATATGTCCAAGGACAATGTGGATATCCCACTACTTTATCCATACAAGGGTGGATGTACACACATTGGTGTACTCCCCACATGAAACCAACTATAATTTAGGAGATAGTGAACCGCACACATGCACTCACATCACATACGTGCACACTGTAGAGAAATGTATGCCCTCGTGGCTATTTATCTTAATAAACATCTTGTTCAATAAATGAAAGTATTCTTTCTGGTAAATAGTATTGTCTGAGTTATTTATTACTTGGATTCTTTCCTTGGATTCAATGTTAGGTCACACATGTTTCGCAATGTAGATTACGATTATGAGAAATGTCTGACCGATAGTAGCTTGGATCTTAAAAGCGTTCGTGGTCATAGATGTGTCGAGATAAGGGATATCGGCACATTGGACAGACCATTGTGTCTTTGTCTGGTTGCTCTCATAACCAAACGACTTGGCGAAGTCGGAGACAGGATGCAGGTGCTCACTAGAGAATGAGTCCACTGAACAACCCAAACAAAGAGTTATTAAATGGTTCAACATTAACTATACTATCATTAATAACTCTAAGTGATAATAGGTAAGTTGGTCCTTAGGACTTGAGATCATTGTATAAGGCTATGTGTGAACAGTGTCACTTAGGTCTAAAGATCTAGCTTCGAGGCTAGGCCTGCTGAAAGATCTTAGGCTGGGTGACACTCGAAGCATATGAGCTAAGTAGTGATCAACAGAGGATTCGTCTCTTCCGTTAATGGGAAGTTAGTGTCACAGGTTAGTACGGCTCTCGGTAAAACCTTGGCCAAGGTATGTTGTAACGTGTACAACATGTATGTACCAGAGACCGACGTATACTAACCATTGCTAGCTAATATGGTTGATAGTGTACCATACCCTAGGCTAGTCAAGTGACATAGTAATGACGAAGGGACTAAAACTGCGGAAATTATCACAGTCACAGTCAGAGTGATCCCGTCGGCATCTTGCCAACGAGCCAATCACGTAATCGATGATCCTGAAACAGGGACGACACCTACTGCTAGTGGTCACTGTCATCTTAAGACTTCGAGTCTCGACCTGTAGTAATGGTCAGGCTGTAGGGTCTCACACCGAGTAACATTCTCGTCGTAGTAACAAGATAGATTGTATAGAGGAAATCATAAGATGTAATGAGAATAAGAAATTCACAAGATGGTTGTGAATTTGGAGCATTCAGGAATGGAGGTGATTTCGTAAGGAATCCAGAGGATCAAACCGTGTAGGAATCGGAGCTCGTATGAGCTCAGAAACGAAAGAAAGGGGCAAAGAAAAGTGGGATAAACCCACTTGGGTTAAACGGGCACGGCCCGCTGCTCTCAACGGACTCAGCCTGCTGGGAGCAGCAGGCGCGGCGCGCTGCTCCAGCGGGCCCGCCCGCTGGAAACAGCGGGCTGTGCGCCCGCGCGGGTGCGCCCTAACGGGCGCGCCCAGTTTGCCTAAGGCGGGCGCGCCCGCTAAGCTTAGCGGGCCGCCCGCAACTTAAGTCGTTTCATTAGGGTTTAAGTGAAACCCTTGATGGCTACGAAACATGGGTTTTTGCTCAACTTTGAGCAATTGTTTGAAGGGTCAAACGAACTCGGTTTTCGTCGCCGTTTGTTCCTACGCGTTCACCATTACTAGCTCTTCGAAATGATAACTTGTATCATCTCTGAAGCTTAATGGTGAGTGAGGATTAATTGATTACAGATTAGACTTTGTGAAAGCCTTTCTAACTCAATTAAATTAAATCCTAAAACCTCTTCCTAATTTTTGTCCCACATTGCTCATGATGAAAGAAGTGGAGCCGGCCTCCTATATAAATAGGTGGGCACTCCCTTCTTAGTTTCTTGCACCAAGTCACCGATTAAGGAGCTCCGGAATTTTTGAGCAAACTTAATCGAGACTTAAATTTATTCTCTCCATCTATAAATTTTCATGTCCTCTTACCGAGTCCTAGCAAGGCAACGGGAAGGTCCGAATCTGATTCGGAAGTCTACGACGCGGGTTTACTCAAGTGAAACTTTCTACGGCTAGTGATGGGCTTGGAGGCAAGGTGCGCTTCGGGAGCTGATCCAGTTCGCGGCGAGGAGCGACGCAACGCGGCTCGGGGGGCGGCTCAGATGATGGAGCTCAAGACGGTGTGGAACATCTTGCCTGCTCCAGGGCAAGATTCCGGGCGAGTCAATTTTATATGCACTTAGTTTAAATTAGTAGTTAGAACTTTCTCGAGTTGGTCAGACCCAACTCGAGTCAGTAGATTTCCTGGCTTATGGAATTTTTCCTTAGGGCTATATTTATTAAATGGTTTAATAAATTTATTTTCCGCTGTTTATTTTATTTTGTTCGTCCGACTTAGGACGAATAATTCTAAAATTAGCTCTAATGGACCTTGAAAATCCCTTCAGTGGTATCAGAGCCAGATCTACTCTGTTCTTTTACTACTTTTTAAACTGCATGTTTTAATTATGTGATAATTAGGATTAATGGCTATTCTTGTTTTATTTTGATGACACACGAAAGGACTTGTTAGGTTAGCCATTAATATTAATCTCAAACTTTATAAGATAATTTTTGACACCATGGAAATTTTAAATTGTTTAAATTTGCCTTATGGACTATTATGATAGCCATTAAAATTCTTCCTCAAATTTTATGTGATAATCTTTGAAACTCTGCTATGACTTAAATTGTTTAAGGATTCCTATTGGACGATTAGGGTAGCAGCGCATATTTTTCCCAAATCCTTATAGTTGATAAGGACTTAATAAAAATCGTCTAACAAACCAAAAAATTTTGAATTTTAGGGATCCACTAGTTTTAATTAAAAGCCATTTAGTTTTTTTTGGACAAACATAGAATTGATGAAAACACCTTCAATGGATCATGATGTCGGTCAATGTGCTTGGCTAAGTTTGCTGGACCAACCTAGCTAGTCTAGGCAACAAGTGGTCCTGGCTTAGTCAATTCCCTGGCCGCGTCCGCTGGACCGCAAGGTGTCGATTCATGACTGTGTAAGTCCATCGACTATACCTAAGTCAATATGATAATAATCTTGTTCAAGATAAATCGTAGCCCTCCTTGTTTTAGGAGTTGGCAACTGTAAGAAACATGTCACGGTTGTTGAGCTACACTCAAGCCGTGCCATGTCAATCTTATAAAAACCGATTTCTTGATTAACTTCTTGACCTGACTGAAACCGTTGTCTCGCCCTCCGAGCATCGACGTAAGTCTAATCAAGAATGTAGTCTAAGTCCTGACCCAAACCGATGTGTCGTGCATACACCGAGCGGCGGGGCAAGTTAGGCTAGACATGAAAACAAGGGTTCGACTAGGCTAGCCATTGTGATCCGGATGAGCACACTCATGATCACAAATGACTAGGGGTAAAATTGAATAGGGAGTCATATTCGATATGATCGACTAAGAGTTCGTCTACCTACAGCCGAGTCGAACAACTTGTTGAGCTACACTCAAGGTCGGGCGACTCAAGGTTGTTGGATTCCTGCTCCCATTTAATAATGTTTTGTCTTAAACGATCTGTATATTAATGGGAGAGTATAATTGGATAAAAACCATTCTAATTATATTTTAAAATATTTTGAACACATGCTAATTAGGAGTTCTAATCTTTGCAGCATGACGAGTAAGATAAATTATATCCGAGATAAGAACTTATTAACTGGTTATAATATTAATAGTGACTGGTCTAAGAAATCTATAGCAGAAAGGGAACAAATGAAGCAAGGGCATGTTTATGCCTTAACTTCTACAATGCAAAGTGTAGTTCTTTCAGTTAACTCTAATGCATGGGTGTTAGACACCGGTGCAGGTTCTCACATCTGTAACCAGTTACAAGGAATGAGAATCATTAGAAAACTTGAAAGAAATGAGATAATTCTCCAAGTCGGAAACGCAGCAAAAGTTGATGTTGTAGCCGTAGGAGATCTTAAACACACATTAGCTGGTGGAGCTAACTTGCTTTTGAAGCAATGTTACTATATCCCAAATTTCCTATGCAATATTATATCTGTCTCCGCTTTGGCTAAAGATGGTTATAATTTTACTATCAGCGGAAATGTCATGAACATTGTCCTTGATGGAAAGTTGCTAGGTTTTGGGACACTCAGTAATGGAATATACACTTTGAGCAATGAGGTTGTATTAAACGTTAATGCAAGAAAACGTAAGGAATCTAGTTTTAATGAAACCTATCTTTGGCATTGTAGACTAGGCCATATCGGAGAGAAGAGACTCAGCAAGTTACATAAAGAGGGGCTCTTGGGCCTCTCGAATTATGAGTCATTCGACACTTGTGAGTCTTGCCTCAAAGGTAAGATGGCCAAAACTCCTTTTGCAAGTCAAGGGGAGAGAGTTATCGAACTCTTGGTTCTAGTACATTCCGATGTATGTGGACCCATGTCTACATTAGCCAAAGGTGGATTCTCATATTTCGTCACGTTTACTGACGATCACTCAAGATTTGGACATGTGTTCTTGATGAAACATAAGTCCGAAACCTTTGAGCGATTCAAAGAGTACCGTGCCGAAGTCGAAAACCAGACTGGGAAAAGTATTAAGATTCTTCGATCAGATTGAGGAGGAGAATACTTTGGCCATGAATTCCTTACTTACTTAAAAGAGAATGGGATTCTCTCTCAGGTCACTCCTCCTTACACACCTCAACATAACGGTGTATCAGAAAGGAGAAACCGGACCTTGTTGGACATGGTGCGGTCTATGTTAAGTGAAGCTGAGTTAACAACTTCCCTCTGGGGCTATGCCCTGGAAACTGCTATATACATTCTAAATAAAGTTTCGTCAAGATCTGTGCATTTGACACTGTATCAGATATAGACCGGGAAGAAACCCAACCTTAATCACTTGAAGGTATGGGGTTGTCCTGCATATGTCAAAAGGCAAAATCCAGAAAAACTGGAAGACAGATCTATACTGTGTAAATTCATAGGGTACCCGAGACATTCATTAGGTTATGTCTTTTACCATCCAAAACACCAAAAGATTGTTGTCTCTAGACATGCCGCTTTTCTAGAAAAGGAATTCCTTGTGAAGGAATCCACTGGCGAGGTAATTAATCTGAATGAATGCCCGGAGGAAGTACTTACACAGGAACAAGCATCGGAACCAGTGGGAGAGTCAGAACCTGACATCTCCAAACCAGTCAGTAGGAAGTCTAATAGAGTTCCTCGAGTCCCCGAAAGATACTACGGTTTTCTCGTAGACGGGGGAATTAAGGATAGCATCATTGTAGATGATGACCCTGTTAACTTCCAGGAAGCCATAAAGAGTATAGACTCTAACAAATGGTTAGATGCAATGAAATCCGAAATAAATTCCATGCACATGAATAAGGTATGGACCTTAGAAAACGTGCCCAAGGGAAATGTTCCCATAGGCTGCAAATGGATCTTCAAGAAGAAGATTGGTGCGGATGGAAAAGTAGAAACGTACAAGGCTAGACTAGTTGCAAAAGGATATTGTCAAATTCTAGGAATAGATTATGACGAAACCTTTTCACCAGTAGCCATGCACAAGTCCATTCGGATAGTACTCGCTATTGCTGCCTACTACGACTACGAAATCTGGCAAATGGATGTGAAGACTGCTGTCCTAAATGGTGATTTAGAAGAGCAGATTTACATGACTCAGCCAGAAGGCTTCGAAGTCAGTGGGAGCGAAGGAAAAGCGTGTAAGCTGCATAGGTCCATTTATGGGCTTAAGCAAGCTTCAAGAAGTTGGATCATCCGCTTCGACAAAACAGTCAAAGAGTTTGGTTTTGTCAGAAACGATGATGATCCATGCATCTACAAAAGGACCAGTAATAACAATTCTTTAGTCATCCTCGTTCTATACGTGGATGACATTCTGATAATAGGCAACGACATAAAGATGTTGAAGTCTGTTAAAAGATGGCTATCAACAAATTTCTCCATGAAAGACTTGGGAGAAGCATCCTACATACTGGGTGTGAAGATCCATAGAGATAGATCTAAACAGATGCTAGGACTCTCCCAAATAAGGTACATTGAAACGGTGTTGAAACGTTTTAACATGGAAAACAGTAAAGGTGGTTCATTACCAGCCAATCATGGAATAACCCTCACCAAGAAGATGTCTCCACAAACTGACTTGGAAAGGGTACAGATGACCAAGATCCCATATGCTTCTGCTGTGGGATCTATCATGTACTCCATGATTTGTACCAGACCCGATGTCGCTTATGCACTAGGTGTAGTAAGTCGATATCAGTCTAACCCTGGAGAAGAACACTGGAAAGCGGTCAAGACAATTCTTAAGTACTTAAGAAGGACTAAAGACTTGATCTTGGTTTATGGAAGTGGACACCTAAAAGTTGAAGGGTTCACAGACTCCAGTTTCCAGAGTGATATTGATGATAGCAAATCGATCTCAGGATATATTTTCACTCTCAACGGAGGAGCAGTCAGTTGGAGGAGTTCCAAACAAGTCACTATTGCAGACTCCACGATGGAAGCCGAATACATAGCGGCCAACGATGCAGCAAAGGAAGCGGTCTGGATGAGGAAGTTCATTAACCAGCTCGGAATGGTTCCTGCCATTGAAAGTCCAATACCGTTGTATTGCGACAACATTGCAGCCATCAGCCTGGTTCAAGAACCTAATTCCACAAGAGATCCAGACATATTCTTCGCAAGTATCACCTGATACGGGAGATAGAGCAGAGGAAGGATATAGAACTCCTTAGAGTCTCTTCAGAAGATAACATAGCAGATCCATTCACAAAGGTGCTGGCACGTGATCGTTTAGAGAAACTAGCATGTAAATATGGTATGAGATACCAAAATAAATAGGCCTGAGTGCAAGTGGGAGATGTAGAGAAATGTATGCCCTCGTGGCTATTTATCTTAATAAACATCTTGTTCAATAAATGAAAGTATTCTTTCTGGTAAATAGTATTGTCTGAGTTATTTATTACTTGGATTCTTTCCTTGGATTCAATGTTAGGTCACACATGTTTCGCAATGTAGATTACGCTTATGAGAAATGTCTGACCAATAGTAGCTTGGATCTTAAAAGCGTTCGTGGTCATAGATGTGTCGAGATAAGGGATATCGGCACATTGGACAGACCATTGCGTCTTTGTCTGGTTGCTCTCATAACCAAACGACTTGGCGAAGTCAGAGACAGGATGCATGTGCTCACTAGAGAATGAGTCCACTGAACGACCCAAACAAAGAGTTATTAAATGGTTCAACATTAACTATACTATCATTAATAACTCTAAGTGATAATAGGTAAGTTGGTCCTTAGGACTTGAGATCATTGCATGAGGCTATGTGTGAACAGTGTCACTTAGGTCTAAAGATCTAGCTTCGAGGCTAGGCCTGCTGAAAGATCTTAGGCTGGGTGACACTCGAAGCATATGAGCTAAGTAGTGATCAACAGAGGATTCGTCTCTTCCGTTAATGAGAAGTTAGTGTCACAGGTTAGTACGGCTCTCGATAAAACCTTGGCCAAGGTATGTTGTAACGTGTACAACATGTATGTACCAGAGACCGACGTATACTAACCATTGCTAGCTAATATGGTTGATAGTGTACCATACCCTAGGCTAGTCAAGTGACATAGTAATGACGAAGGGACTAAAACTGCGGAAATTATCACAGTCACAGTCAGAGTGATCCCGTCGGCATCTTGCCAACGAGCCAATCACGTAATCAATGATCCTGAAACAGGGACGACACCTACTGCTAGTGGTCACTGTCGTCTTGAGACTTCGAGTCTCGACCTGTAGTAAGGGTCAGGCTGTAGGGTCTCACACCGAGTAACATTCTCGTCGTAGTAACAAGATAGATTGTATAAAGGAAATCATAAGATGTAATGAGAATAAGAAATTCACAAGATGGTTGTGAATTTGGAGCATTCAGGAATAGAGGTGATTTCGTAAGGAATCCAGAGGATCAAACCGTGTAGGAATCAGAGCTCGTATGAGCTCAGAAACGAAAGAAAGGGGCAAAGGAAAGTGGGATAAACCCACTTGGGTTAAACGGGCGCGGCCCGCTGCTCTCAACGGGCTCAGCCCACTGGGAGCAGCGGGCGCGGCCCGCTGGGAGCAGCGGGCGCGGCCCGCTGGGAGCAGCGGGCGCGGCCCGCTGGAAACAGCGGGCTGTGCGCCCGCGCGGGTGCGCCCTAACGGGCGTGCCCAGTTTGCCTAAGGCGGGCGCACCCGCTAAGCTTAGCGGGCCGTCCGCAACTTAAGTCGTTTCATTAGGGTTTAAGTGAAACCCTTGATGGCTACGAAACATGGGTTTTTGCTCAACTTTGAGCAATTGTTTGAAGGGTCAAACGAACTCGGTTTTCGTCGCCGTTTGTTCCTACGCGTTCACCATTACTAGCTCTTCGAAATGATAACTTGTATCATCTCTGAAGCTCAATGGTGAGTGAGTATTAATTGATTAAAGATTAGACTTTGTGAAAGCCTTTCTAACTCAATTAAATTAAATCCTAAAACCTCTTCCTAATTTTTGTCCCACATTGCTCATGATGAAAGAAGTGGAGCCGGCCTCCTATATAAATAGGTGGGCACTCCCTTCTTAGTTTCTTGCACCAAGTCACCGATTAAGGAGCTCCGGAATTTTTGAGCAAACTTAATCGAGACTTAAATTTATTCTATCCCTCTATAAATTTTCATGTCCTCTTACCGAGTCCTAGCAAGGCAACGGGGAGGTCCGAATCTGATTCGGAAGTCTACGACGCGGGTTTACTCAAGTGAAACTTTCTACGGCTAGTGATGGGCTTGGAGGCAAGGTGCGCTTCGGGAGCTGATCCAGTTCGCGGCGAGGAGCGACGCAACGCGGCTCGGGGGGCGGCTCAGATGATGGAGCTCAAGACGGTGTGGAACATCTTGCCTGCTCCAGGGCAAGATTCCGGGCGAGTCAATTTTATATGCACTTAGTTTAAATTAGTAGTTAGAACTTTCTCGAGTTGGTCAGACCCAACTCGAGTCAGTAGATTTCCTGGCTTATGGAATTTTTCCTTAGGGCTATATTTATTAAATGGTTTAATAAATTTATTTTCCGCTGTTTATTTTATTTTGTTCGTCCGACTTAGGATGAATAATTCTAAAATTAGCTCTAAGGGACCTTGAAAATCCCTTCACACACCCTCGACCACGTCTCTACAAACATATAATATTCCCGCTAGCTGATATGTATCCACCACTATACATCCACTAATAAACATATATATTTCGCCTATATCTCAGAGTCACACAAGTATACCACAGACCTGCCTCACATATCTGTATCATGTACTTTTATGGAGGCGAAATATACATACACTCAAGTATTTGCCCACCTAATATATACACCCCACACATATCCATATACCACTACAAACATTCAGGATACATGTAACCTTCATGCCATTCAAATATACAAGTATACCGCAACATGTATAGTTCAAATCGCTAAGCACAACAATGTACTTATACACGCTGGTTCACACAGTTACATATACATGCGTATACCTACAATATACATGTATGGTATGATATACTGTAGAAAGTTCTTTTCCGTACTCCCTAAAGCTAGGGGTTCAAGGGTGGATCACTTAAAATTCTAAGGTCACTAAGGTTACTACCCACCTTAGGGCTAATCCATCCCAATCATATACTGGAGTATTACATGTACTATCCTTACACACATCGCAGTGCGGTGACCTGCATGGGCCACCAAAAACTGTCACGCCCCGTTTCCGAGGATACCATGCATTAATTCAAATTTTTTTCCAAGTATCCTGAAGAGTGGGGATGATGAGAGAGGAAGAGAAAGAGAAAGGAGAAACTGAACAAGCAGGCCACTGCGCACATGCTGGGATAGTACAAGTGAAGCTTCACAGTAATATCAAGACAATACCATAAATAACTTATATCAATAACAACATATCATATATAACGACTTCCATTAATTTACATATCCCAGGTACACCACTACATATACACCATCACTCTCCACCTTCAAGACAACCATGTCACTACACAAGCTACATCTCCCACCAAGTGCTACTCCTGAAACCCAACTCCAATTCACATCCAACCATGCTACTACTGCTACCTGAAAAATAGGGAGGAGCACGTCAATGCGTGCCCCAGTAGGAATCCACTTGGATTTGGAACACCAGTTTAAGGTTATCAACCACTAAGCAAGGCATGAGAAATAAGACGTGTAAACTAAATAATTTGGCGGAAAGTAAATAGCTAAGTGAGGGATCATACCTGCGGCTTGATGTCGAACTACTGCAAGAAAAATGGTTAGCACGAATAACGATACAAATATTCACACAACTACAATCTAATAAGAGAATCACAAGTGTCAGAATTATAACACAGTGTCACTAGTGAGCAAGTAAAGGGAAGGGAAGTGCTGTCAGCAAAAGAAGTAACACACAAATTCTTATTTTATTAATTTATAATTGAATTAATTGGAACTTGGATAAACTGTGTGATACCAGGACCTGGACTTCACCCCAAATTTGGGGTGAATATAGCACACGACGCAGTGGACACGTGCACTGTACGCCGGGCCTCTCAGCTCCCCCGTCCATAGCAGGAGTGAGGCTCCCCTACAATATCACAACCTCCGTATGTCCCCTCCACTCCAAGTAAAGACGAGTGGGTATAAAAATCCCCTCCATTCCCGGTAAAGGCGAGTGGGTATAAATATCACATACCACATAATCATTTCCTCCAACTTCTCAGTCCAGGCCTCATATCCACAATTTACTCAAATCCCACCTAAACCCGGGTTTCGCTAACTCACCCTCATTAGAGAGGACTGAGACATTCTAAATCATCAATTAAACATCATAAGTCATCTTATAAGAGCCATGATGGCATGGTTTCACAGTGTCAATGTTTCTCATTCATATCGATATGGGTCATGCACCTAAGTGTCACGCCCTCCATCACAACCACGTCACATATCACCATGGGTCATGCACCAAAGTGACATGCCCTCCGTCACAACTCATTGATGCATCACTTATGAAATCATGCCATACATGTCTCGCAACATCGCAAATCCATAACATGGTTCACTGGAGTACATTTCTCACTTTTCTCAATTTCTAATTCATTGAGGCATTTTCACAAACACGTGATGGGCGTGTCATGCATGTCCATAAGCACATTAGCAAATCAATTAGCAAGAAATATCATTGATCTAATTTACATGTAAAAACAATAATCATGTACCATAGTGGATAGAATAACAACAATACACAATTTAACACTTCACTTAACCATTCAGCTTGCAGGAATTTGCAGAAGTTGACAATACATGGGCATGTATCATTAGGTTTTATTAAGAATTTGACAAAATTCCCAAATGAAAGTTATAGATATATTAGTCCTTGATTCACAGATAAAATTTCATGCAAAAATATTAAGTAGGTGATTTATGGTGAATTAATTGGTGAAATGTGTTAAATCTGTTCTTCAGACAGATTTCAGGGTCTGTATTGAAAACCAATTTTGGGCATGTTGCAGCCAGAAATTCGACATATAAACAGTGTGATGGAATTTTAGGAAAACTTGTTAACTTTCTAATAAGACCAAGATCACAAAATTTCATTGTGTTTGCAGGTGTTTAGGTCAATTTCTCTAAACTAGGTCAAGTCTGAAAATCAAACAGACATATTGTAAAGATGGAATTTTTGCTCCAAATTTCTGAATGGAACATATATCAAAATTTATATGATTTTGGGGTAGAATTTCAAGATCTACAAGTACATATATTTTTCGAAACCTAATTAGGGCTACAATTACCAGAATCAAAGCAACAACAGACATCAAGATGTCAGAATTTCAAAAGGAGATGACTTTGCTAAGAATTTCAAAGTGAAATTGTGAAATTGAGCCATATCATGTAAAAATTGACCATCCTCATCACATATTGGATAAAACATGCTATAAAAATATGATACTAGAGCCAATTTAAAGGAATTCCAAATCCAAGAAGATTCCTACCCCAAAACTTGAATTTTCCTCTTTTTCTTCTCTTCTTTCTTCTCTACCTTCTTCTATCTTGCAATCCCTTGTGTTTCATGATTTTTGGGAGAAAGAATTAGGGTTTTGGAGTGAAGAAGAAGGGGAAAAGGGGAGGGTTTGGCCGGCCAAGACTAGGGAAGAGAGAGGAGAGGGGAGAAAATGAGAGAAAGTGAGAAATTACTAGATTTCTCTCCTTTTCTCTTCCTTTTTCTTATTCCTTTCTTCTCTTCCAAGAAAGGAATATTCCAAGGAAATATTCCACGTGGAAATGACCAAAATACCCTTCCATCATCTAGGTATTTACAAGTTTGACATTACTTTATGCACCCACAACTTTAGGATGTGCGCATAGCAGCTTTAGTCAAAATGACCGTTTTGCCCCTCGCATTTCTAAAAATTTACGTGGGTTGCCATTGACCCCTAACACCTTTCACACTTGCATGGCTTCCCTACACATACCCATGCATTCCTACACATGCATACATGCACCACACACACACACACGTCCAACACATTCCTGTTGTTTTGCACCCACGACATCTTTCACACTTCTCCCACACTCCATCTCTTTCTCGTCTCTTAGCCATGCATTACGGCCCAATCCCTCTTGCATTACATTACCTACATTGATATCCACGTTTATTTCATGCCTACATATGCACCGTAGGTAGAAATACCACGTGTATTCAGTAGAATACACGTATAGGCCTAAATAGGGCATGACAGTTAGTAGGGAACTTAAGGAAGAGAGTGAGTTTGGTGCAGCTGAGATCGATCCACGGAGGTTCGTCCCAAGACTAACGGCACAAGCTCGAATATAAGAAATGTAAGCTGAGAAAGTAGAGTTCTATGTCTTAGACCTCGTACCTTGAAGATGGAGCCCCTTTACCTTCGTTCGGTGGTCTATTTATCGGTAATTCCGCCTTGATGATGCGTAACAGTTCCTTATTAATTGGGGCACGATATTCTCCGGGATTCGAGTTTACGCTTGCCCATTTACTCGGCCACATTAACTTTCCCTTGAATGTCCGCGCCAGACTAACGGTCGAATGACCTATTCGTGTGACTCAGCTGTACCCCGCTAAGAACGCGGGGGATATTGGGCCCGGACGCTAAACGGGTCGGGTTTGCGGATATCCAAATTGGACTCGTACCCGTGCACTAGTAGTAACTGTCTCTAC
Organism: Scilla litardierei; assembly: GCA_030789695.1. Classification (NCBI taxonomy): domain Eukaryota; kingdom Viridiplantae; phylum Streptophyta; class Magnoliopsida; order Asparagales; family Asparagaceae; genus Scilla; species Scilla litardierei. The sequence goes on along the minus strand of JAULAV010008166.1, from coordinate 36,289 downwards.
TTCTCAAGCTGAAAACTTGTTCAAGTATAGTCATTATCATAATCATCGTAGTAATCATTATTGTATCCCAAAATTTAGACAAGATTTGCTTGTATGGAGGGTACCTATGTGTAGCTGTCTGAGTCGGTACTTACTGGCGCGAACGGCACTGAATTTAGCTTTCAGGCGGACCCGGAATTATCAAATTACTGCGGCTACACAGAAAATCCAGCCGAAAATACTCAGAAAAAGGGAAATCACACTGTTGGAGCCGCGGCTCATTGCAGAGCAGTTGACCGGGTCAACGGCTTGGGCTGAGTCGAGCTTGGCTTGTCGGCTCAGCCGAGTCGATGCACAACGTCGGCTCGGGCACGGGTTCGGCTCGACAGAGCCGACACTATAATGCCGTCAGCTCGGTCGGTGCTAATGGCAAAATCCGGCTAATCTGGGAGTCGTTCGTCACGATTTTGTTGTTGTAGCTTCGTATCGAGGCGACGAGCACCACTGTGTGGTCGTAGACCCTGGTCGATGTTGATGCCATGATCATTCAAAACCCTGACGGCTTGCCGCGGTGGTTTCTGGATGACGATTCGGCTGCCCATTTGTTCCTGTAGACTCGTCGGGTGGTGGAGAACACTCCTATAGGGTCGATGACTCCGACAGTTGGTAGCGGTGGCACCGACGGTTCTTCTAGGGCTTGATGGCGGCGTCACAAAAGTTGATCGACGATGATTTCGATGCCGTCGGTTATAGAGGGTGACTGTGATGGCGCTGGGGCCTCGTTGAGGCCATGGTAAAGCCCACAGGGTCCTTTGTCGACGGCGACAGCATGAGATTTGGGCTAGGGTTCTGGAGCGGAAATTGATATAGGGTTTTGTTTTATTTTTGTTTGTTTTTTGATCTAGAAATTGAAAAGAGTGAAGATGAGATCTTCGGCTCTAATACCAAGTTGATGTAGGATGTGGTGTAATATAGGGGTTTGGTGGGGAATTTTAGTGTGTCGGTAGACGATTTGGGAAAGAAGAGGATAAATTAGGGTTCTTGGCTTCGCACCAAGGATTCCAAGGCTTTGCGCTAAGGAAGAGGGGACCTTTCACATGCGAGGGAACCTTTCACAAGTTTTGTAACGCCCCGCTCCCCCAGGAAGCAAGTGTTATGAAGGAATAGAGAAAAAAAATACAAAGGAAAACTGCAGGCCACTGCGCACTGCTGGGGTAGTAACTGTAAAGTTTCCAAGAACAAACCAACAACACAGCACAGAACTCACAGAGAGAACCATAGATAACACTGTACCAACCCTAAGACAACTAAACTAAAGAAAAACTCTGATCTTTATTCATCACATTTGTCTATTACATCCATTATATACAATATCTCATTCTACCCAAAACAAACCCCAAGAGTACAAGTCTCTCATCCTCTCCCCTCATTACCAGACTCACAACCCAAACTCCTCAACCCAAACTCTAACTCCATCACCCTGCATCCAACTCCATCACCCTGCATCCACAAATTGGAGCATGTCAAAGCGTGTCCAAGTAGGAAACCCAACTCGTGCACGTAAATATTAATTTGGGAAAGTTGTTTATTAGTCATAGTGTAGTTTAAGGCATGAAAGAAACAACGTATGCATAGAAGACATGAAAGAAACAACGTATGCATAGAAGACATGAAAGAAACAACAGGTACATCAAACATAGAACATGAGAATTTAACATTTCATTCTTAAAGCACTTAAGTATGTAATTGAATTTATTTGGAAATCTGGGTATCGAGTAAACATACGGGCATGGACCTCACCCGGTAATATGGGTGGAATGCTACGACTTTCCGAGACAAGCTCTTACAAAAGAAGCCGTTCACCAACACAACCAACTCAACCAAAACAGCACCAGCTCCTCGCCTCTGTGGACTCGTCAGGAGTGGTTCACAAACTCAGCAGTCCATCCTATATACCTACCTGGTACTCAGGTTTCCCCCAACCCCATGTTCATCCTCTTCAGAGAGGAATTTGACATAAAAGGAACAACAAAGCTAGCATGCATTAATGTGACATAAAGGAAACAACATTGTGAGCATATGAGAGTAGCATTCCACAACAAGGCTAACATATTTCAATTGCATTGAAATTTAGAATGCCATATTATGTTGACATAAAGTAAATGATGGGGGTTAGCGTGCATTAAGATTAAAGACTAGCATACACTACGAAAGACGACATGATGGTCATCCATGAATAAAGAAGGCAACATGAACTAATTTCAATAAAACATCATTGTTGGAATCAAAGAGTATGTAGCAACATGAACTTTATTAGTAACATGAACTTTGTTAGGAACATGGACTTTACCATATAGCAACAAGTGTCACTAACAATCAACATAAGCATCACTATGGGATGAAAAGTAGTAAGAAACATATTCCAATTTCCCTAAAGCATCATGGTGGAGTAAGGATTCGCATGTAACATAACCCAATCTCCATGCAACATAAACTTCTCATCAAAAACCATGTACCAAGCCATCACCATTGCACCTCTTACAACACAACATGGTTTGTCAACATAGCCTTGTTATTACAAATCCCGCCGCTCTTACTTTCTTACATCTCCATAGAAATCCACACAAGTTGCAAGACATAAACAAATTCCACAATTTGAATGATAATGCCACTAAATGGCAACTTGAATCAGAATGCAAACTTAAGAAATGAACTAAAATGCAACTTGAATTAAAATGCAAGCTTTAACAAATTCCATTAAGGAACTAGATTGCATATACAAGTTGTAGCCATATGAAAACTTGAGAGGAAGTACTTAAAGCTTATCATGAACCATTCATCCCTTTTAAGAACTAATTATGGAACTAACTTAAAAATGTTAACTTAGTTAGAAAAACATAAAAGATTACACATTTGACACAAAAATGACATTTTGCTAAAGAAAGATGTTAGCTTGAACTTCCATCTTAACTAAAAATTACAACTTTCTTACTAATCTAATACAACAATCCCTAAATCATTATTTATTGCCCGAATAGGGAGTTCCTACACATCAAAATTACAATCTTTCATGGTGGCAAAATAAAGAGAACAATTTAAGGCATAAATGAGCCAACTTTAGTAAGCATGATAAGGAAAATTGCAACTTGCTTAGGAAAAAAATTGACAAATAAATCTACAAGATAAAAAGCTTCCTCCTTTTCATGTTAACATACCAAGAGGGCACACAACAACCCCTAAATTAATATTTTCTACATGGAGGAGAGAATCCTACTTAAGAAAATGAGTTGCTTTCACCTGATCTTTACTAAAAATGTCAACTTTTCTTAACTAATTAGTGTAGCAAATCCACCAACATTCCTAAATTAATATTTCATGCACAAATTAAGGTATCCTACCTCATTAAAATTGGATGGCTCCTTCTTTCCTTTTCTTCTTTCCTTTCCTTTCTCTTTTCCTTTTATCCTCTTTCTTTCTTTCTTTCTTTCCTTTTTTTTCTTTCCTTTTTTGATTGTTACAAAATTTCGGCCCAAAATAGAAAGAAGAGAGAGAGGGAGAAAAATGAAAATGAAAAGAAAAGAAGAGAAGAAAGTAGAAGAGTGTAGAAGTAATTAAAGAAAAGAAAAAAGGAAATAATTAAATAAAGAAAGAGAAGAGTGTAGAAGAATGAGGGAGTTAATGGAAGAGAGATATTTCATCTAAAGATCCATTTATTTACAAGTTTGACACTCCCTCATATATACTCCCTTACCTTACACACACACATATACTTAATTACAAGGGTTGCCATTCCCAATTAGATATAACTCTATTCTCATCTACTAATAATCCCAACCCATTAACAAAGCCCAACCAACCAACTCTAGCTATTAAAATTTCCTAAAGCCCCCATCAATAATAACAATAATAATAATCAACATCGATAATAACACCAATAATAATACCAAATTCAATTATGTACATACACCTCACATACGCATTCAATAAGTATTCATATAAACATATCATCACTCCTAAACCAACCATGGCCACTCAATAAGCATCCATCACTATCTTACTATATACACTACATCAATTACTATATACACATCTCAATATATACCAGTATAGGAGTACTACTACCACGCACACACACATCAACAGGCATACACTAGGTATATATGCACTAGGGCCATTACAAGTTTGGAGAAATTTCTTTTTTCATTTCTTCGTTGATTCCAAAATAACACGTCAAATGGCCTTTATATAGGCTTATAACTTAACACTTCTTCAAACGCATCAAATGTGGGACTAAACTCAACAAAAGACTAAAACTCCTAAACACTCAAAATTAACTAAAGACTCAAACTAAAAACTAAAATAAAATTACAATTTTGATCCCTATCACATATGTACATCCTCAATTATTGGAAAGCGTTAAAGTCCGTTAAATATTAAATTGTTGTTATGAATCAACTACTGAGGGGAGAGCCCTCAGGTCTATATTTATAGCCAAATGGGAGAATACAAGTGGGCTTATACAGATCTTCTCTTTTTTTTTCTAGGGTTTCGCAGGCAAGAGGGGGAAGGCGCGCCGCCGCCGCCGCCGCCCCCCTGCAGGGGGGGCCGCGGCATCGGGGGCCGCCGCCCCCCCTGCAGGGGGGGGCGCGGCATCGGGGGGCCGCCGCCCCCCCTGCAGGGGGAGCGACAGCGGCCGCCGCCCCCCCCCCCCCCCTGCGGCGGCGGCCGCCCCCCCCTGCAGGGGAGGGCGGCGGCAGGGAGGGGCCGCCGCCGCCCCCCCTGCAGGGGGGGCGCGGCGGCTGCCGCCCCCCTGTGGGGGAGACGGCGTGGCGGCGAGGGGGGGGGGGGGGGGGGGGGGGCGGCGGCGAGGTCGCCGGCGGGGTTGATTTGGGGTTTTTTCAAGAAGAAGTCCAAAACCCTAAAAAAATTGATTTTGGGGATGAAAAATCCGTCGTTTTCAAGGAGACGATGAATCCCCATGACGATCTTGCGAGATCTAGGGGAGGGGCAATCATATGTATGATTAAAAGTATCGTTTTTAGTATTTTTACCTCTATATCCGTCCTCCGGATATAGCGACGGTTGCTCGAAGCCCTACGCGGATGACGACCTTCGATGGAGGAAGCCTTGCACCGCGCTCGCGGATCTCCCGTCTCGCCTTCGCCTTCGCCTTCGCAACGAACTGAAAAAAATTTGTGGAAAGGAAAAATTTAGAGGCTCGTGCTGATAACGTGTTATGAATCAACTACTGAGGGGAGAGCCCTCAGGTCTATATTTATAGCCAACGGGGAGAATACAAGTGGGCTTATACAGATATGGGCCCAAACACTGAGTTGGCCCAATAACTCATCCAACCCAGTAAATACACATTCACAACAATTTTTTTCTTTTTTTGTTGCTCTCTCCTCCTTATTCTTGCTGCTACTACTACTCTCTCTCGTCACTTTCTCTTTCTACCTCTCTCTCCTCCTCCTACACTTCTTCACTTTCTAGTAGAGTTATTTGAATGTTTTAAATTAATTTGGACTCATTTGGACTCTCTTTTGGTTTTCCCTCCAAAAGTTTTAGTCCCACATTGCTTAGGCAAAGAGGCTTGGAGGAGTTTATAAAGGTTTTGTTGAGCCTAGGGGGTGTGCTCCAAGGGGTACGATTCTTTTGTGAAGGGGAGATGACTTACATGAACATGGGTTCAACATGCGTGCGCCACCGCTGCCGGCTATGACGTGACGTGCGCACGAGTATTATTTTTTGGAGGAAATTATTATTCAAATTTTGAAACTGAATTCAAAATTTGAAATTTGAACGTTTTCATCTTTATTACGCCCATTTATTCTCAGATCTAGAATTTATTCTCAGATCCAGAATTTATCCTTCTTTGTTTTCTTTTTCGCTCTGTTTTCTTTTTTACGCAAACATTCTTCATTTCGATTCCGAGCAGTGCAACATTGTTGGTTCGGTGTTGTTCCTTCCAATCATCTTCAGCGCAGAGGTGGTCGTTCACAGAGGTTCTTCTGGGCTGTTTTATCATGGGGATGGCGGGGCTGTACACGGCTTGCACGACCATGGACAGAGCCGTGAAACGTCTTAAAGAGAGCGACCTAGTCCGCGACTCAGCCCGCTTCATTTGGTAATTTCGTTCCTGCCTACTTTCGGTTTCTGCAAGAGCAAATTCAACAATAACATTCACCCACTCTTAAACTTGCTGCTCCTCTCAGACTTTCAAAGACAGATACGAATAGAAAATGACCAAGAGAGAGTAACATGAGAAAAGGGGAGGAAGAAGAAGCATAGATGAGCAAAAATGAAAAAAATATATTCAGATCTAATAGATTTTATTGTTTTTGGCTAACTCAAGAGACATCTCTACTAACATTATTGTTCATACATGTTTAGTAACAAACATGCAATAGTATATGAGATGTTAGCAGGATTTACTATTCATTTCTCATAAAGAAGTAACAGCATGGAAGATGAGAGAGAACTTGAGATGGCATATGTCTATATGAGATGTTAGCAGGATTTACTCTTCATTTCTCATAAAGAAGCAACAGCATGGGACATGAGGGTGAACTTGAGAGACTATATGAATGCATGCAAGGAATTCGTTGGGACATAAATAACAGCTATTGGATCTCTGATTGCTGGTTGCTGATATCTGCCGCATCCTCTGCACCTCCCTCGTGTCAAGTGTGGGAATAGCCCTAATATGATATATGGTGGGGGACAGTATGTCACATGCACTTCCTTATCTTGAAAGCAAGCCTTTTCCTTTCGTGAGGCCATGGAGAAAGGAAGATAGTACTGCCCAATTGATCAGTTTTTTCTAGGCTGCCCCCCATTGTCAGCAGAGGATATTACTATACCAAAAAACCATTGACAGTGCCCCTTTCCAAGCACCCCTTGTCTTCTTCCCCCCCCCCATTCTCTCTCCCCCCAGTCCCCACTACCCTACAATCTTGTGCTCCATCTCCTCTCCTCTCCTTTGTACCCTTCTTGCTAACTTCATATCCTCTCTCTCTCAAGGTTGGTTTGGTTTGGTTTGGTTCAATGCAAGAGCCTAATACTCAACTCGAAAGTGATGAGCAAAGATGCTTACAAATTGCATTAGCACACTTCTACAAAGGTTTTGTTTATGCATGGTCAATGTTGAGGGGAAAAAAAGTTTGAACCAAATTCACTTGTAGCAGGTCAATGTGGCTTTTTCCTGGAAGATGATCAGTGACATAACTGGGAAATCCAATAGCTGTTAGATTGACACCGAACAACATTAGTGACTAGCAAAGAAACTAGTCTACTGAGCATACATGTGCATGAAAAAAGGCTCCAATCTCATAATATTATTTCACATGTTTAGCAATATAGGAATATTAATAGTAGTAGTAACAATAGGGGAGGAAAAAAATAAGGACAGGGTATATAACTCATACAACTCTACTAGGCATCAAGTGCTACTCTTATTGCCCAAGTACCTTTTTCAACATCAACTCAATCTCGAAGCGGTAGTTCTAGCCCTTCACACACCGGTCATCAGCATCCATCCGGGCTACGAGTCCCTGAGCATCTGACATGATTCAAATAACATTCGTCGTACATTCTAAGCGATCGCTTGGCGTTTGACATATCAGATGCTAATGGAAGTTGTTATGATCCGACCACGGCCAGAATGCAGATTGGTCGTCCATTCCGCATAACAAGTTGCTGAAATTCTCATCGGGGATGCTGCTCTGCTCGATCTTCGGGCACTGAAGGTCCGGCCTGCCTGAGCTTTGGAGGAGTTGCACCATTGTAGGGGGCCTGATTGATGGGAAGAATGGGATGCTTTGGTGAGGGTTTAGGGGGCTCTCAATGGCCGGCGTGATTGATATGTCCAAGTTGACCTCTGAGCTGTTCTCACTCCTGTTGCTGCATGAGCCCTCTGTTTCTTTATTGAGATTGATCAGTTCTGATGGCTCCCTGCCTTTAAGAGCCGAGATCTGCACGGTTCCACTTGGTTCAGTCCACAAAAGATACAAAGAAAATGCAACTTGCTACCACTCAAAGAGGCATGTTAAATTCTTGAAACTGCAGTCAAGAACTCAGATCTGAAAACATTAAATTGGTTCGGTGTACTGAAATTGACACCTCTTTGGATGCGCTTAAATTGAAGGGAAAGATGATAACCACTAGTGATGAAAACATAAAAGGTGCATAATTAAATGAGGAAAGTCTAATCATTAGAACCACACCATCTTTCTCAAAATACTCAAAGCCATCCACCAATCCAATGATTGGGGGGTGAAAAATCAAAAATGATTTCACTGTACAATGCTGCAGAAAAGAAAAAGAAAAAGGGATTGTTGATGATCCCCAAACGATTCCAAAAGGAAAGTTTCAAATCAAATGCATGCATTATTATTACCTCAGCTTGGAGCTTCTTGTTGTGTGCTTGTAGAGACTCATTCTCTGATCTGATAGCATCGAACTGCCTCTTGAGCACATCATAATCCTTCTCCAACTGCTTTGTCTTCCACCTTGCCCTCCTGTTTTGAAACCAGATGGCCACCTGCCTTGGCTGCAGCCCAAGTGCTCTGGCCAGTTGCATTTTCCTCTCAGGCTCCAGCTTGTTCCCAATCTCAAAGTTCTTCTCCAGCGTCCTCACCTGCTCTATGTTGAGCCTCCTCTTCTTCTCCCCAGCCTGTGAGCAGTCATCGGACAGATCATCCTCTCCGCCCATGTCCTCGCACATCTCGATCCCCGAGAACGACATCGATCTCTTGCCCACCATTGTTGCCACCCCTACAAGCATTACATCACAAAACTACAATTATATCTTCATGGGGAAAAAAAAGATGGCTACGCTATTTTCCGGAAAATGATTAAATGGGTTGTGATTGATCACCTCTGAATTCTTGGGGATTGGTGGGGAGTAGAGAGGAGAGATGAGTGTTGGGTTGCTGATGCTGGTGATCTTCTACTAATTCATGATGTGGGGTTTGGATCTGTAGAAGGAAGTTTGGATGGAAGAAGGGAGAGGAGGATGCCATTCCATTGCAAGACATTTGATCTAGATTGAGCATGGGGTCACAAGAGCCAATATGTTGAAAGGGAAATATGTGAGAGAGAGAGAGGGATAGAGATGAGGGTGGAGGGTGGGCTGATGGAAATATAACATGGGATATTAAAGAGATTAGAAAAATATGAAACATAATGAGAGGAATAACAAGGGGAAACTAAGAACTAATTTGGCATAAGATAAAAAAAATTACAGTGTAAATTGACAGGAAAATATTATTACTCCTCTCTCTTGTTAGTTTGAAGATACTTTATATTGTAGACGAAAGGTAGTTGGTTGGTGCATTTCTCTTCATTTTTATTCCACTCCCATTGCTAATGTGTACACGTTTAGATTGTATAAGAGATGGGTAATTGCCATTAGCTTTTTAGTTAGTACTTAGTACAGTCAAGTGCAATACACTTAACAAGAAAGCACCACTGCACTTGGACTAGGATCCAAAGGGGATCTTGTCTTCGTTTGACAGTACCCAAGGAATTGTATGGTTCTCATTAAAATTTCTTCTAGAGGTAATTAGTACCGAGATCTGATAATGATATATCATTGGTAATAATAACACTTTGTGGAAGTCAGAGACCAACATAGGAATGCATCAAAGTTTACCAAATTCAATCTGAGTATGGCTATTTTACTCATTTAAGGATAAATACATGATGATTGAACTTAGATTATGCCATCAATGAAACAGATTAGATAGAAAGCCACCAAAATGACAATGACAACAGTAACAAACTAACTCGCCTCATCTCATGTGGCAGCAATTTCCGACCATTCGCTAAGCAATCATCGATAAGGACGCAGTCATCATTAGAAGCTTTAGAATGACAGTCATACAGAGAAACGAGGGAATAAGCAATCTTCTAGGGATCATAATACGTAGGTTAAGAGGCATCGGTTCCAGTTAATTAAGCATGTAGGAACCCCTTGATGGTTTTCTTAATACATGTTGGCCTTTTCCCCATCTGCATTAAGAACCCTTGAGAAGGGCAGATGATTAAGACATCACATAGGGGCATTGCATTATTAAGTAGTAGGGTAGGGAGAGTTTGATATTAAAGAAAGAAAACAGTACAGAAGAAAAGGAGAAATGGGCTGGCTGTGCTCAAGAAGAATACATATACAACGCTAGGGTGGTCAGTGGTGAGGCTTAGAATCTTATGGGGACGGGTCCTATGAGCTGCAGGGTCTGCCACCTAACACACATACAGCTATCATGCATCTGGTTCTTTTTCTCATCCCTCAACCAATGAGAAGAAATTCTAGCCCCTGACTCGAAACCTCTGAGAGCTCAGCTGGAAACCTTTTAGGTTCTCTCATCACCTGCAAATGGGTCCCTTGTGCCAGTGAGAGGGTGATTATTGGGTGTTTAAGAGATTGTTAGCTTGTTTTTTGTTCTTGTGTGATTTTAAAATTTTCTTCTGTCATGGAGCCTTGGTGGCCTTCTGGATGCCAAATGCTACTATGCCGCACCTCCCCCCTCTCCTGTGCAAGTGTCATGTCCTTTCATCTCTCTTTTTCTTCATTAGTTTCATGCTTAATCAAGGCAATTAAGACACGTGACAATATATCATGATGGCATCAAAACGAGAAGAGGAGAATCCCAAGGGACGCAGAAGGGAGAAAACTCACTTGAAACTGAAAATATATAGCACAGTTCATTTTCAGAAGCATATATATCACCTATACTACAAGTAATTAATATACGAGATGCTGACTATTAAGTATATGAACGCAGTGATCCTTCACCCATAACATGGGCATCGCTATCTACGCTTCACCTGTATATAATATAACATCACTGTCGGTATCCGCTGGGATTTTTTTAAACATGTATATGAATGCATGTTTAAGATGCAAGATTGTAGTCAAATACCGATATGCTGACACGAAGAAGGTTAGAAGAGAATCCTAAGCAGGCAAGATAAAAATGGCCAAAAAACGAAAAAGGACTGATTTGGGACAAGTTCGCTCACCTTACTCCACAACAATGCCAATCTAGGAAGTTCACTGGCATCGTGTCCGTGGCTAGTCGATCCTTCTCTTTCTCGGATCACGATAGGATTGTCTCTCTTTGAGATTGATTAGAAAATAATTGGACGTATCTGGGTCTTCATTTTTCTCCATTCTTCACATAGATGTCGTAAGGGAGTAAGCTGGAAAATTCTCGCAACCCCCTCCAGGGGAAGTTGAATTATTTGTATGCACGGTGTGCCAGGAGGCTTCTGTTTATTCCACTACTGAATTAACACTCAATCAGTAGTCCAGACTTCTCTTACCAAAGATAGCAAGCATCATCAGCTGGTATATATTTTGCTTTCAGACATGGCAATTTTCTCCTGCAGAACCAATGAATAGTCTCCACCTGAAACCGGGCTCGTATCCCATCTCCGTCGACTCCTGTAAGTAGTTATTACTCGTTAGCAATTACGTTAACGGATGAGTGGGAATTACCCACATTCATTCAGATGGAGTCAAGTAAGATTGTCATCTCATAAAATAAGAGCTAATGAAACTAGAAAAAAATTCAACTAGATACCGTGGGCGTGCAAGTGCATATATCGAATATGCATGTTCACATACAGAAGATGGTGAATTCAAGAAAAAATCTTACCTTATCGAAAATGCAAAGCACATTGCTAGACATCTTGATGTGTGAAACCTACGTTACCACTTCAATAGTTGAAATAGGCATACAAGTACATGTTCATAAGAATTTGGGCTTAGATAGGTAGTCAAGGAAATAGTACAAGCACGGTGAGACTTCAAATCTACCCATCAAAGTTTAAAATCTATATAGAACGGGATATCAAAATGAATGATCCACACCATCCATCCTCATCTTGACACGCCAATCATACCTCTTTTATACGTACACGTAGATGAATTAACAACCCGACAAGTCTAATCGCCTAAAAGAGGCAGCTAGAAGATGACATGCATGCCCGTCAATCATGTGCCATATCTTCCAACTTGCAAAAATAATACCAACCTTCCAATGCCGCATAGCTCCATTTTTCCTTTCTTGTTAGGGAGCATCTCAAAGCAAAGCATCATTTCATAATGTTTAGTGTATATGCCCCTCTCTAGCTGGCTGGGATCCAATCCAAGCCTAGACGTGGAACTTTTTAGTTGGCATACTAAGCCGTTTCGTGTTGGTGCTTGGAATGCAATGCCTCGTGTTGGTTGTAGCTTCCACTAGACATACAACCATAAACAAAAGAGCCGAAGCTTCGCTTACCTTTAGGCCGTGAGTGTATACAACAACAGGAACAAAAGTCGGCACTTGCTTTGTGGGTTCCTCATTAACTCGATTTTCATTGAGAAAGTCGGTGTTCTTTCATGGCTTGATTGGGCTTGGCTCTCGAGAAACGTACATGCTTGCTATCCTCAGCATTGAGGATTACAGAGTTAGTATGCTTATGTAGTCCCATTTCAAAATCCCAAGAAGGAAAACGATGATGATCAATCCCTACTAGTTTAAACTCTAGTTGCAACAAGCATTGCTCTGTTGATTGGCCTTGGGTGTCTGCCAACAACTTGTATTAAGCGCATATATAATATACTGGTAACTGATATCAGCATTTATTCAAACGTTAAATAAAAGAAGATTTCTTCAAAGAAATTCACCTCGTATCTGCCTTCGTCAGGCTTGAATTGGTCAGCAGTTGACGCATGGCTAGTTTCTCACAGGGACAAAAGAACAAACATTTGGGGGGCACGGAAACGAAAAGGAAAAAAATGTTTAGAAAATTACCAACCTACCATGGCCTATACTAGAAACGGGCAGAACGAGCGGCTAAGGCTCACAAAGATCGGCATCTGAGCAACTAGGCCTGGGCTTGGGGGACTCGGAGTAGATTTTAGTTGCTTTACACAAGGAAGATGGGCCATCAGTTATTCGTGGGCCTTTGAGTGGGCTACCAACAAAAAGGCAAAACATTAGAACGAAACAGACTGGAGCCTGGACACTAGTAATAGATGAAACCGTAGTAATTTTTTTGAGTCTAGAATTAAAATGTATCATCAAAGTACTTGTCGTCGCATAAACTTTTGAAAGTTTGTAAATTATTTTACAATAATTACATATTGATATTTTATACTTCAAAATTGTACCATGTGCCCAAGCTAGCACGTTATTTCTTCCTCATATGGTTCTTCTCTTCTAACAGCTTCATCTGTTGTTGTTAAATCATTGGGCTGACACTCGAGGAAGGGAAAGTATTGTCGACAAGAAGCCTATTGGGCCCACTAGGCCCATATAAAGCGCACAGAGTTAACTCGATCAAAGCCCGAATGTCATTTGCCCATTGAGCTTCCGTTGCTTAAGGAGGTGGTTGATAATGGGCTTATAAATGATGGGAGGAGTGAACAGCGATTATGCCGACTTATAAGGAATGATCGTGCCACCATAATTAGTGACCGTTATTCTCAAACATCACTGAAGAGACACTGCAGTCTATAAATAAAGAATAGACAAATAGAAGAAGGGACAGATTACAAAGGTACGAAATACCACATACTCTCACAACTTATCTCCTTCCACTCATATAATTCTTACTCCAAACTGTCACGCCCCGCTTCCCAGTATACTTGGGGGCGAGGACGCGAGCGGGTCCGCATGTGCTTAAAGCAAAGAAGGGGTGATTATTTTTTTCTCTCTTCTTTGACTTAAGCACACTAAGCGTTTAATTAGCGAAGGCAGGTCCCTGCACGCGAGTTTCTCAGAAACAGCACAAATATTTATTGCATTACATTACCAGCGTCCAAAGCAAATACACAAACAGTTAAGGCCTAGCATGGCCGTACAATCTGCTGAAAGCAAACACACCTAAAAATAACAATACAAATAATAAACTGAAATATAAACGTTCCGCTTTAGCCTTCCGCGGGGAGGATCTCAATGTCTTCGTAAATCTGATCAGTGGTGTTCACCTCTAAGATGGGATCCTCAAAAGTAGGGTCCTCAAGGTACTCTGTCTCTAAACCTAACATATATTTCATAAAACATTGAAATATATGTCAGCGATAAGCTCGGCAAGATATTTAAAGTAATGAAACGAGGAACAACTATAAGAGGACAAAAGAGCGTTAGTACACAGTTATGAATAATAAGTGCAGAAAAGTAAAGTATGAGCATGCATGGATATTTTTGCAGTTAAAAGTAAAGAAGTTATAAGTAAAGTAAAACAGTTGTATGTTGAGTATTTGATTGTTTGTGCACGTGATAAGTCCATGCCTGGGTAGGTGAAATGTTCTCGATACACCTTATCACCGGTGGTTTTACCGTGACGCTCCAACACAATGGCTGCCTCCACCGGAGGGGCCGTAGTCATGTTCGAGACACACTCACAAACCCTACTGCAATGGACCAACCCCACCCCAAAGTGTTCCGCCGTTTACTGGAACACGAGCCAGACTAGTCATATGTGACCATACTGAAGCACGAGCCAGACTAGTCACACATGACCTGACGGGAGTAGCCAACACGGCTCTTTGTGTATGTCTGTTCACTGACTAAGTTCCATTACATCTGTAGTCGATGTATGGTTTCACTCCATCTGTATTCGATGGTTTCACCCCATCTGTAATCGATGGTTATCACATGTGTGTTTGTAACATACTCGTTTTTCCCAATTGATTTATCTTGTTAACATGCAGATAGTAAAACTGTAAAAGCAGTCCAATTTAGTTACAAGCATGTGGAAAATTGTTCCAAATGATCAACATTGATATGACTAGTCCATTTAAATTAGAAAGCAACAAAATTGAGAACAAGTTAAATGGGCTACCAGAAATTGACAAGTACATCAGATTTAGCACTAAGTTGGAACGACCAGATTTGTAATTCATTACTAAAAATACTTGCCTTGACGTGGGTGTGAGTGTCCAGGCGATGGTAACGTGATGCACGTTTTTCTGCGTCAATAGATTGGCGATATCAGTTCCATAGTTATTAACTAATTATAAGACATCAAATCAACCTATCAAAACATTATTAACTAATTAACCTATTTAACGGAATTTGTTAACGACTTAAACTGATTAAGACGGTGATGAAAAGCGTTCTAAATTTTTATATATGCTATATATGCTAAAAATAGTTTTACTGTAAGAGGGAATATTTTTCTAAAGCTTATAGTAATTTTTAGAATTTTTAAAAGATCAAAAACTATTTTTTTAAAACTATTTTTCAATTAGTGACGTATTTATTCCACAATTTATTCTGGATGCAATCTACATCGGAATGTTGCAAATGAGGTGTCAAAATGACCGTCTCGGAGAGTATTATCACATATATTTTTCTCATATTTTATTATACGTAAAAATAAGAAGATACGGATTTTTAAATGAAATTTACGGATTTAAAATATAGGCTTAAAAATTAATTCTGGAAAAACTAAGCATCGGATTGAGATGAAACTAGCGCCATTGGGTCCATAATGTCATTTCTGATTTTCTGGGACTAGTCACTCATTTTTCTAGGCTCTATATTATTTATTATGAATTAAAAACCAATAAATCCATTTTACTAATTAATTAAAAATACGAAAAACGAAAACTTCGTTATATTTACAAGTTTGCCATTACGAATTTAAACTTACGCTGCCGTTAAGTGCTGCAGGGGGTGTTCGGGGCTTCGTCGGAGGCGGCAGAGCGTCGAGGTGGCGGCGGCGCCTTGGGGCGGAGGCGAGGCGGCGGCTGACGACGGCGGGGAGGCGGGGCACGGCGGCGGGGGTGTGTACAGGCGGCGGCGGGACTCGGGGCGCTGCTCGGACGTCGTGGGGGGTCTGTCGGAGGCGGCTGCGGCGGACGACGGACGGCGGGGTGGCGGCTGACGACGGCGGGGAGCGGGTCGAAGCCGGAGGGCGGCGGTTGCAACGGCGGCGAGGCCGGAGGGAGGGTGGCGGAGGTAGGGAAGAGCGGGAGAGAGAGTAGAGATGAGGAGAGAGGGAGAAGAGCGGGCTGAGCGCGCGGGTGGGGTTTGGGTTAGAGAGAGAGAGAGAGAGAGAGAGAGTTTGCTGTGTGAAAATGAGAGAGGATGGGAGATTAATTTATAGGGTTAGGGAAGAGAAAGAGGTAGATGAGAGGGGTGTGTGTGTTAGCTGAGAGAGATGAGGGTTAGGGTAGATACGGGCTGGGTTAGTTGGGGTAATTAGGTTAGGTGATTAAGTGGGTAATTAGGAAGATAAAACTCCATTAACGAAAATCATTAGTGATAACACAAAAAGCGAAAATTACGAAAATGCCCCTACTAGGAAACGTGTCCGAAAAATTACGAAAACATACCCACGGGATCGTATCGTCACGAGGATCGCGAATACGAAGACCGTTCCAGGGTTTGAGCTACGGAAATACTAGTTTTTGGCCAAAACGTTTAGAAAGCGGGTTTGCGGGTTCCCTATTGAAATGATATCAGAAAATTACGAAATTAATGTGGGGAGCCCTAAATGATCATAGGATGTTACTGCAGAAGTTTGAAAATGTTTTGAAGACGTTTGAATAGAAAATAAATTCATTGAGTCAAAAACTGCAATATCTGAAAATGAATTTTTATCAGATCTTTTAGAGGTATTTGACGAAATCCGATTTTACTAAAATACTCCATAACTAGTCTGGTACTCCAAAATATTTTTATAGGAAATTTTTGAAATCAGTTTAAGACTCCTAACAAACCATTATAAAATACAATTAAAAGGAAATTACTTTAAATACTTAATTTAAATGTATTGGAGAAATACATGCCGTTACATTCTACCCTCCTTAAAAATAATTCCGTCCTCGGAATTTAAAAATCTTTTTTGAAACAAATAATTGATATTATAAAGAAGCTCAAGCAAATAAATGATAGAAAAGATAGTAATCTTTGTAAATCAGGTTGTAAATAACATGAAATGTGATAAGAAAATATGGGATGTCACTAATATATTTTATCACAATAGCTACTTCAGATTCTTCAAGTAGGCAAACCATAAAATAATGGCATTACTCAGAAATGATAATGAGGATGATGATGACATCTGGTCGAACTTGGGACATAAGGTGATAATCCAGAAGCAAGTACACCAAAGAGAAGAACGGAACGTCTAGAATATATAAACGATGATTACATGGTCTCAATCATGTAAATTATCGCCATAACATACAAAAACGTGAGGACTAATCCAAATGCATGCAAGCTGTTACAATGTAACCAGCAGAGCACCAAAGACTTCATCTGCCATGCTACCAAATTACAATCCAATATCCAGATCGTTACCAAAAGGCAGATATAAGTCCAACTCTCATGGATCAAGATCATTGTCACCACTACTTCCAGCAATCTCCACCACATCCAACAGTAAGCCAGCATCAAAGCTGTCCTCCAAATGAGAGCACAAGACTGGCATCTCATCTCAACACCTAAGGCCAAAAGGAATCCAATACCAAATCCTAAGGATACTGCTTCCCAATACCATTGTTCGATATCTACGGCTAACACCATCAGCCCTAAGCAATTTAATGACCAAAAACTCACGAAGCCAAAAACATTAAGGAGCGCCCCTAAGAAGCAATCGAAGCTGGGCAGCTCAAGGGGGAAGAACCAGAAAAAGGAGCTCCCAATGATACCAATGGCGGCGGGTTCCCAATATCCCGACCACACGGCCAAAGCATGGGTGGCGGCGAGGGTTGCTGCTACGCCCAACAGACCCCAAGGTCGTTGGTGGGCCATCGGCGGCTGGCGATCTGCGGCGGCGAGGGCTCCGACGGGCTGGCGATCCATGGCGGGGAGCTAGGGCCTACGGGATGGAGCGAAGCGGAAGCTGGCGGATCGGAGATCGGAGTGGCGATGCGGGGTCCGATCGAGCTCGCTTGGGGGAGAGGCCGGGAGGAGGAGGGGGGTGATGTCTGAGGGAAGCCACGGGGAGGCTTGCGGAGGAAGGAGATGAGGGTTAAAAAGAAAAAAAGAGGGGAAGGGGGGCACCGAAGTCGGGGTTAGGTAGGGTAGGGTTCGGCGGGCACGAGTCTCGAGGGGGGGAAACGGACAAACGAAATAAAGAGGGGGGAGGAAGGTGGTCGGTGGGAAA
This sequence comes from Scilla litardierei, assembly GCA_030789695.1. Classification (NCBI taxonomy): domain Eukaryota; kingdom Viridiplantae; phylum Streptophyta; class Magnoliopsida; order Asparagales; family Asparagaceae; genus Scilla; species Scilla litardierei. The sequence goes on along the minus strand of JAULAV010008166.1, from coordinate 18,193 downwards.
GGAAGTCAAACCCTTGGAGAGAAAAGACGGGTACAAGATAGAAGTAGGGGCTAGAAGAGAAACACTAGCTCAAAAGACGCAAACAGCCTATACTTACACGTCAGGTTTGGCTCGTCTCAAATCACCAGCACTATCCTCCAATACTTCTGAGCGTCCTTCGATTCGCTTCCGTTGTCGAACTCGAACTTCTGGTGATCGAAAATTGAATGCTACCCTCCTTAGAATAAACGTAACTAGAGTTCAGGCGAACTAAAAGCGATTAGGAAGAATTATAAGAATTAGTAGAATGATCAGAAGGCAATCATTAGCTAAAGAAATGTTGCTAGTGATGAAGATCGATGGTGTTACAAAAGCATGGCTCAACCTGCATTGATGCAATGATTAGTTCGTTCGGCTTGGCCCGAAACTTGATAGGCCCAAGTGAACGGTTTCCTCTCATGAATTCAACACAGGATGATCATGGATTTCAAACACTACTTTCTTGTTGTGACACTCGATAGTAGCGTAGAAATTTCCTAACCAATCCATGCCGAACATCGCATTGAAGTTTGTCATGTCGACTACCATAAAATCTGCGAACACCTCGTATCCACAAATCACTATGGGCAAAATCGACATCCAGTAGAAGTCCTCACTACTCCACTCGCAGTAGTGATGCTCAAGCGATTTGGTAAAAAGTCAACATGAATAAAATGTTTCTCTACAAATCCTCGGGATATGAAGTAGTGAGTGGCTCACGAATCAAAAGGGATAGGGCTGGATAAGAGGCTATCAATACAACATCTAGTACATTGGAAATATCTTAGCAAAAGATAAAAAGTAACTCATGCATGTAATATAAGTACTATAAAAGAAGGGTGTAAGTAATACCTGAAATCACTTGTCCATCCGACTCAGTCCCCGCGGCTGTTATGGTGAAGATTTGACGTCTCGACTGGTTCTGCCTCGCTAATGCGAAAGTCTTCTGTTGTGGAGCCAGAGGTAGTCCATACTGAGTAGTTGTTGGCTTGCTGGTGCGGCGAGTGCAGTCCCTGGTAGCGTGTTCAGATGCTCTGCATATCAGGCATTGCCTCAGCTACACCCGACAATCCTTCTTGACATGCCCCTGTCGGCTACAATGGTGGCGCTTCATCTGATATCAGTTGTTGACTGGAGATGCGGACCTTTTTAAACAGGGCAGTTTGTTTTGTTCTAAGAGCATCTCTTATTGGTTCCTCAGGATGCTTACTCCCTCCAACTTGGGCTGTCTCTCGAAGTTTAACTACATCCTCGTAGTTACGTGATGTTCCCAGTATTTTCTCATCGGGTGTTAGATCGGTAGATGTCCTTGGCGCTTGGGCGTTGTAGATTAAACCTTGACTGGACTGGAACACTTGGTCTTCAGGATCTTCGACCAGATGAGGAGCGAAACGACTGAGCGCAGAGAGTAATCGAGTTTGGAGTTCCATCATTTCTCTTACGAGTCCCACGATCTCGTTGTAGGCGTCACCATTTCCATTACGAGTGTTGGGCTAATCTGCCACGCTGCAATCAAACAAAGTAAATATTTGTGTACTAGTTTGCCCAAACGATCTGGTTAGTAATAATATTTATACTATTTCTGAAGTGTCTCGCAGAGTGCAAGAGGACCTGCGTGGGCCACCACCAAAACCTGTCACGCCCCGCTTCCCAGTATACTTGGGGGCGAGGACGCGAGCGGGTCCGCATGTGCTTAAAGCAAAGAAGGGGTGATTATTTTTTTCTCTCTTCTTTGACTTAAGCACACTAAGCGTTTAATTAGCGAAGGCAGGTCCCTGCACGCGAGTTTCTCAGAAACAGCACAAATATTTATTACATTACATTACCAGCGTCCAAAGCAAATACACAAACAGTTAAGGCCTAGCATGGCCGTACAATCTGCTGAAAGCAAACACACCTAAAAATAACAATACAAATAATAAACTGAAATATAAACGTTCCGCTTTAGCCTTCCGCGGGGAGGATCTCAATGTCTTCGTAAATCTGATCAGTGGTGTTCACCTCTAAGATGGGATCCTCAAAAGTAGGGTCCTCAAGGTACTCTGTCTCTAAACCTAACATATATTTCATAAAACATTGAAATATATGTCAGCGATAAGCTCGGCAAGATATTTAAAGTAATGAAACGAGGAACAACTATAAGAGGACAAAAGAGCGTTAGTACACAGTTATGAATAATAAGTGCAGAAAAGTAAAGTATGAGCATGCATGGATATTTTTGCAGTTAAAAGTAAAGAAGTTATAAGTAAAGTAAAACAGTTGTATGTTGAGTATTTGATTGTTTGTGCACGTGATAAGTCCATGCCTGGGTAGGTGAAATGTTCTCGATACACCTTATCACCGGTGGTTTTACCGTGACGCTCCAACACAATGGCTGCCTCCACCGGAGGGGCCGTAGTCATGTTCGAGACACACTCACAAACCCTACTGCAATGGACCAACCCCACCCCAAAGTGTTCCGCCGTTTACTGGAACACGAGCCAGACTAGTCATATGTGACCATACTGAAGCACGAGCCAGACTAGTCACACATGACCTGACGGGAGTAGCCAACACGGCTCTTTGTGTATGTCTGTTCACTGACTAAGTTCCATTACATCTGTAGTCGATGTATGGTTTCACTCCATCTGTATTCGATGGTTTCACCCCATCTGTAATCGATGGTTATCACATGTGTGTTTGTAACATACTCGTTTTTCCCAATTGATTTATCTTGTTAACATGCAGATAGTAAAACTGTAAAAGCAGTCCAATTTAGTTACAAGCATGTGGAAAATTGTTCCAAATGATCAACATTGATATGACTAGTCCATTTAAATTAGAAAGCAACAAAATTGAGAACAAGTTAAATGGGCTACCAGAAATTGACAAGTACATCAGATTTAGCACTAAGTTGGAACGACCAGATTTGTAATTCATTACTAAAAATACTTGCCTTGACGTGGGTGTGAGTGTCCAGGCGATGGTAACGTGATGCACGTTTTTCTGCGTCAATAGATTGGCGATATCAGTTCCATGGTTATTAACTAATTATAAGACATCAAATCAACCTAGCAAAACATTATTAACTAATTAACCTATTTAACGGAATTTGTTAACGACTTAAACTGATTAAGACGGTGATGAAAAGCGTTCTAAATTTTTATATATGCTATATATGCTAAAAATAGTTTTACTGTAAGAGGGAATATTTTTCTAAAGCTTATAGTAATTTTTAGAATTTTTAAAAGATCAAAAACAATTTTTTTTAAAACTATTTTTCAATTAGTGACGTATTTATTCCACAATTTATTCTGGATGCAATCTACATCGGAATGTTGCAAATGAGGTGTCAAAATGACCGTCTCGGAGAGTATTATCACATATAATTTTCTCATATTTTATTATACGTAAAAATAAGAAGATACGGATTTTTAAATGAAATTTACGGATTTAAAATATAGGCTTAAAAATTAATTCTGGAAAAACTAAGCATCGGATTGAGATGAAACTAGCGCCATTGGGTCCATAATGTCATTTCTGATTTTCTGGGACTAGTCACTCATTTTTCTAGGCTCTATATTATTTATTATGAATTAAAAACCAATAAATCCATTTTACTAATTAATTAAAAATACGAAAAACGAAAACTTCGTTATATTTACAAGTTTGCCATTACGAATTTAAACTTACGCTGCCGTTAAGTGCTGCATGGGGGTGTTCGGGGCTTCGTCGGAGGCGGCAGAGCGTCGAGGTGGCGGCGGCGCCTTGGGGCGGAGGCGAGGCGGCGGCTGACGATGGCGGGGAGGCGGGGCACGGCGGCGGGGGTGTGTGCAGGCGGCGGCGGGACTCGGGGCGCTGCTCGGACGTCGTGGGGGGTCTGTCGGAGGCGGCTGCGGCGGACGACGGACGGCGGTGGCGGCTGACGACGGCGGGGAGCGGGTCGAAGCCGGAGGGCGGCGGTTGCAGCGGCGGCGAGGCCGGAGGGAGGGTGGCGGAGGTAGGGAAGAGCGGGAGAGAGAGTAGAGATGAGGAGAGAGGGAGAAGAGCGGGCTGAGCGCGCGGGTGGGGTTTGGGTTAGAGAGAGAGAGAGAGAGAGAGAGAGAGAGAGAGAGTTTGCTGTGTGAAAATGAGAGAGGATGGGAGATTAATTTATAGGGTTAGGGAAGAGAAAGAGGTAGATGAGAGGGGTGTGTGTGTTAGCTGAGAGAGATGAGGGTTAGGGTAGATACGGGCTGGGTTAGTTGGGGTAATTAGGTTAGGTGATTAAGTGGGTAATTAGGAAGATAAAACTCCATTAACGAAAATCATTAGTGATAACACAAAAAGCGAAAATTACGAAAATGCCCCTACTAGGAAACGTGTCCGAAAAATTACGAAAACATACCCACGGGATCGTATCGTCACGAGGATCGCGAATACGAAGACCGTTCCAGGGTTTGAGCTACGGAAATACTAGTTTTTGGCCAAAACGTTTAGAAAGCGGGTTTGCGGGTTCCCTATTGAAATGATATCAGAAAATTACGAAATTAATGTGGGGAGCCCTAAATGATCATAGGATGTTACTGCAGAAGTTTGAAAATGTTTTGAAGACGTTTGAATAGAAAATAAATTCATTGAGTCAAAAACTGCAATATCTGAAAATGAATTTTTATCAGATCTTTTAGAGGTATTTGACGAAATCCGATTTTACTAAAATACTCCATAACTAGTCTGGTACTCCAAAATATTTTTATAGGAAATTTTTGAAATCAGTTTAAGACTCCTAACAAACCATTATAAAATACAATTAAAAGGAAATTACTTTAAATACTTAATTTAAATGTATTGGAGAAATACAGGCCGTTACACAAACGCTTTGGGTGGTTGATTCGGGACGAACCCTCTTGGGTCGTTCTTGACCGCCCCAAGCCGTCTTAAGGCGGCACTAACTTAAGCATCTGAGAGGATTTGAATCCGAGCCCAACCCCCCCCCCCCCCCCCCCCCCCCCAAGAACTACCCAAGCTGTCTTAAGGCGGCACTAACTTAAGCATCGGAGAGGATCCCCCAAAAAAAACACAAAACGCCCATCTGTGGTGCAGGTTGCTCGAGGCTCGACCCAGCGGAGAGGTCGAACAGTCGTGGTATTCAACCGAGAGATCGATCGAGCTCCAGCCTTGCGTTCTCGACTCAGCTTCCATCAACCCTAGTTCTTCCAACTGAGGGCCCCATCTCACAGGCTAACGAGACTTTACCTGAACAAAGGAGTCCATGTCAGTCCCAATTACTATTGACCATAACCTAGCCGTCAACCGTTGCCATATTTTGTAGACTAAATTCCTATGTGTTTGTTACGATAATCATGTAGAAGATGAATCAGGGACACCATCTTCCTTTTTAGTATGATAACGTCACAACAACAAAGTACCCTTTAGAACTTTCTTGGAGTTGCATACATAATATTATAATAATTACACCTTCCGTTTGTTGTTTATACCTTAATTGTGTAAAATGTGTCCGCACTGTATTAGCACCAAGTCACCTACTTTATACATAGGCCACCCATATCTAAACCTACGTTGTCGAATGCTTAGATCATAGCACTTGTAATAATGTAATATAACAATGCCCCCATTGATACAAACTGAACCGAGTCATAGAACCATAACAGGGCGTAGGCTTTGATGAAAATTCAGTATTAATCATAGGACCTCTCTCACAATTCTACAAATTTTGTGTTTTTGAGTCCCCTAATTAATACTTCTTTTACTAATTTATGATCCGCATCCGCTAACTTAAATCGGGTGAGGTCAAAATCGTATTAAAAAGTCGGTCAGCGTTGTCCGATAATCCCGCCACAACCAATCCGCTTGCTTAAATCGCGTGCATTTAAAACTTGTTGGAAGCTAACCAAGCAGACAGACCCCAACATCTTCCCCCTCGATTACCGGGCACGGATCCATATGGCCCTTTTCTCCCTTAGTGGGTCCTACATCGCCCATTTACCTCTGCCTTATTTAATGTTTTGCAAACCCTTCGGGCTGGCCCACTTGCAAGGCTTGGCCCTTCGAAAGGAGACCATTTGCAAGCCTTTTCCCCGTATCATCTTGAATCTATTTTAGGCTTAATAGCTTGTATTATTATGTGTCCGATCCATATCCGTACCCATTTATTTGCTGCTGTGTATTTAGCACGGCTCTATATTAAATGAGATCCCAGCATCGCACATATTGTTATGGACAAAAATGTTCACAGTTGGTGCATTAGTCTAAAAAGATTAAACTAAGACTTGTAACAAAATGCCAGGTTGGGTAAAATTAGCTCTTAATTTTCCCACTTGATGCTACTTATTTTCACATCAATCACTTTTTGATACATCATTTGTTCTCCGTTTTCTAGAATACTAATCATTCCACCAATTTGTTACTCGCGTCCCCACACTCCCTCCTACACAAATCCCAATAGAATCCAGCTCATCACTCCTCAAACAGTGTTCCTTATATCTCTTATCCTCTCTCTAAACACCATCCCCTGTTCCTAACCCCCCTCCTCTGTTTTAAACACCATCCTCCGTTTTTAAACTTTAAAGTCACATATGGGCTGCCATGGCTCAAAGCAAGCCCGGCGAGACCTCCTCCGGAGCCCTTCGCCTCTGCCGAGAAGCAAATCGTTGCCGGACAATCGCCATACCGTCTCCCTCACTTCCTCTACCCTTGGTTCTCTCGACCTTGATGCTACAACAGAGGGGGTGCAAGAGGGGAAGAAACAGAGCTATTGTCTTGATAACAGGAACAGAGACTTATCCATTGAGCTTGCCAAGGCCCGGGCTTGGTCGGACATGATCGATCTAAAGATACCACGTACGCCCACCGAGACGCCGCCGAACGAGCCGGAGCCCGTCGATGCGTTGGAGCTCATGGCCGGACTCCATGGCGACTATTCCCCTCTCTATCGCATGTCTTTCTCGTTCTACCCCGTCGGCCATTTCAGTCCCACACCCGACTGCTCTTCTTGTGATGGGGACGATGAGTTGATAGAACAGAGCACTCAATCCAATGGCCTAAACGAAGGAAACAAGCGCGATGCAGTTGTATTCTACTTCACAAGCCTCAGAGGGATCCGAAAGACGTACGACGACTGCTGCTCGGTGAAGGCGATACTGAGGGAGTACAGCGTCCGGATAGACGAGAGGGACGTTTCCATGCATTCTCAATTCAAGGAGGAGGTGAAGGGGATGAGTAGAGGAGGAATGTACTTGCTTCCGAGAGTTGTCGTTGATGGGAGAGATTTGGGAGGAGCCGAGGAGGTGAGGAGATTGCACGAGGCGGGGGAATTGGCCAAGGTTTTCGAAAAGTATGCCAATGATTTGGGCGAGAAGGGCGGAGGAGGGGAAGAGTGTGAAGCATGCGGCGGCGTCCGGTTCGTGCTCTGCATGCATTGCTCGGGGAGTCGCAGGGTTTACGCCGACGAGGGTGAGGAGGAGGAGACTGGTGGCGGGTGGCGGCAGTGCTCGGATTGCAATGAGAATGGGATTGTGAGGTGCTCTGTTTGCAGCTGACCTTTTTTGAGGGGTTAAGAGTCTGTTCTGCAGTTGATCTGAACTGAACTCCAAAAGTTCAGTGATTTTGGAGTTGTGATAGGGTTTTCCTTTTTTTTTTCATGTCCTTTTTTTCTCCATACCTAAAGGATTTGATGGTCCAAAGCACTAGGACCCTTTGAAGACATGCAAACCTTTTTTCCCACTAGAAAAGATTTCCTGTGCATATGCAGCCGTTAGGCGCCGTTCCCTTTGTGGGCCACCTCCATAGAAAAAAGTTACAGGGTCTCCATAGAAAAAACGTATACGATATTAGCTTGAAAGTCATCTCAAAATTGAAAATATATTAATATAATTTACCCAGTCATTTTTCTTCTCCATGAACTACAACACACTCTCTTTATTGTTGGAGAGGAAGAAATAAAGAGACCTAAGACCTAAAGCTGATCACTTGAAGCCTGGATTCACATTTCATGGATCCACGATTGGCAATTTCATGCACATAGCCTTGAAAGATCAGTGCATGCCGCCAACGCCGCTGGTCTTGAAGGATGATTTTGAAAGCTTTGGGAGGATGAAGAGTCCGAGACACCCGCACACAAAGGCGACGACCGAGGCCACCACAAAGGCCGGATTGTTCCCCTTGCCGAAAAGTTGGTCCCATGGCCCTGCACCAAGAGCTACTATCACCTGCGAAGATCAAACCATGGTGATGGATAAGTAGGCATTGTGTTTAGGTTCGCACTAGTATTTTGACTAGCACAAGTATTGTAAGGTCTCTAATTCGTTGGAAGTTTCGCAACTGACCTGGGGAATAACAATTGAGATGTTCAAAACCCCGGTACACAGTCCTTGGCCACCGCCGCGGGTAGCAGCCAGTGTCGCTGTAACAGCAAACGGAACACTAAATAAGACCTGCAAACAGCATTCATGATGTTAGCATTCTCCAGTAAACTGTAACGAGCTGCTTGATCAAATATGGACGCACTCGGCTGGTTGAGCTTCCAAAGAGAAATTAAAACAGGAGGAAGAATTCAAATTGGAATGCTAACCGCCAAGGGAATTCCCAGAGCTGTGAACAGAACCAATGCAACCGCTCTCACTCGACCATCCGGCCCGATCATGTGATCAGCTACACCATTGAATTTGTGCGAGGACCAGACGCTTATGATTGCAGTGGCAGCCATGGCAAGGCACACCATGAAGTTGCTCGACGCCCAGACTACTCTGGGAGTGAGTAATCGGCACATTGGTTCAATCATGAAGGAACCAATCGCGAGAAGGACCTTTAATAAGAACAACAGTAAAGACTTACATGATAGCAAAAATGATAGCTAGATGTACATATTAGAAAATGAGAACAACACAAGCATCTTTTAACCATTTCCTTCCAGAAATACTTACAGAATTCAGTAGCAACCCAAATGCGCCTGCTCTGACCCCTCTATCGTAGGCATCGACTTCAGCTGGAGTTCCCTTTGGATTTCCATGGAAGACTTCACGGCCCATCCAATCGGTGTCATACAGGATAAACGGAAACCATGACAACTGCAAATGATACAAGTGAATAAGAAAACACCACCTTAAAATGTGATATTCAGCTGCCAAATGCTTTACATATGTAGAAAAAAAATCCATGCATAACATACCCAAGTAAGAGCCGTGATAAGAAGCACAGAAGGCATTCCGCGCGGCAAGTTTTTGATACTTCTGAAGATATCCAGGAATTTTGCTTGTTCTTCACCTTTGCCCTGGATTCTAGACAGAGGAACTTCTTTGGCGAAGATCATCGTCACAGTCACGCAGAGGAGGAGGAAGATCTGTACGAATATCAAAAATTAGTATTCTTTCCGAGGATTCGTACTTTTCATAGTTACAGAATGCAGATAAATCAGCCATGAATCATGTTTGTCGGAAATAATGCTGTCATATCTGTCACTAGCTCACATTCAACCCTAAGAGGTGCTCTTAAAAGGAGTGTGATAAGTTCATCATGTCACAAACATTGAAGAATTATATGATATAACTAAATAAGCTAAATATAGATAGAAACAAAATCAACAAGGGTTGAATCTTGACCAGACATGAAACAATACGATCAATAAATCTGCTAAAACAAACCTCATGAAGGATGTCTTGCTGAAGATAAAGATTCAGAAAAATTATGGGCATACAACATTTCTTGAAACAAACTAACCAATCAAGGTATGAGAAAGTTTTCGAATTGTAGTCCTGACTCTCTAGTTCAACACGTCAGGCCCCCCACAAAAATACAAAACTGCTTTATCTTTACGCTTATTCTGTAGATCCACTCTTTTATACATGATGGTAATTTAAACGCATACTCAAATTCTTAGTGAACTTTTATATAAAAAATTAAGCATAGAGTGGGAACTTCAGAGACTGCAGAAGAACCTACCACAGCAACTAAGAATGCTGCCTTCAAATTTGCGCAAGCCTCACAGCAGGCTTTTGTCATCAGGAAAGGAAACCACCTGTTCAAAGATTCAGTAACACAAAGGATACCACAAATAAATTTAAAAACTATAAGAATGTGGTTACAAATTTCGAAATTAGACCCTTCCATTGAACCAAATCAAAGAATAGCAGAGCTCAATAGTTCACAGTTTAAAAAATAGGGGTGTACACATACTTGTGCCATGCTCCAGTAGAACCAGAAGAATACCCTAGGATGTTGCCAAAAGCCATCCAAGAGGCAAATATTGCATTTGCTGCATTGCAGCCAAAACGGCCTATTTCAAAAACGAACAATGTGTCAGCTGATTTTATCATTTTGAAGAAAATTTGAAGAAAGCATAAAACGCCTGCTCTATCAGCCACTGGCGGAATAATTTTTTTAAAAATACCCGAGAGATCAGCCATCAAAGCTCGAGCTGGGCCCTGTAAAACTTTAGGAATTATAGATATACAAAACATACATGAATTAAAGCCGGAACTGAATAACAGCTAAAAGGAAGCATACCTGTACTGCATTGTTAGCGAAGTCCAATATCCAAAACCCAACAACAAATGTAATCGCTGCCTTCCAGCGAGAACCATGATAAACACTGTGCATTTGATACAAGAAATTTAATCAAAAGTTAAGCTCTTCATATGTATGCCCTGCACTTGGTTGCATGATAAGTAACTGAAAAGCAAGAAAAATGTGGAAAGAAAATATAAAGAATTAACCTAGTTTCTTTCATTTCCACCATATTAATAGAATAAAATTTCCCCTACAGTCTCTTTTCCTTCACAAATGTTCGGCGACAAAGACATAACACCCTAACATAACTAAACAAGGAAAATTATACATCTACTCTCTTTCTCCAGTACAAAGCAGGGGATAAGAGAATTGTGCAAAGAAAAAAGAAGACATAATCTCTTTACCTGCAATGCTCCTTGGTATCACCCAAGGCATAGCCAATGTCGGAAGAGAAGGCAATGACAATCACCTGAAGCAATGAACAAACAAAAAATAAAACTTGGAGGGCTAGTCAAGTCGAACACAGATAACTTCATAAAGTTTCCTTAGGACTCACAGCAAAGCATATAATAAGACATCCGGTGAGTATGAATGGTCTTCTTCTTCCAAATCTCGACCGACATTTATCACTATATAATCCAACAAGGGGTTGAACCTGAACGCAAACACGACAAATGAATGGTATCATCAGTTAGCATGCTGTCTGTCTATCTCCTTTAAAAATCGCATACTTTGTGATGATTGCAGTGGGGGTGGTTTGTGTGTATGTGCGTGCGTGTGAGAAAGAATATGAAGTCGTGAAGCCGAACACTTACAACAAACCCTGCAATGGGGCCACAAAGCCACATCAGAGAAGAAAGTGCATGCGAAAGTCCAAGGGTCTGCACCAGTGAGGTAAAAGAAGTAGGAAATAATTCAGAAAGCATGAATCTGAATAATTATTTTCCAAATAAGCATCCTATAAAAGTAGAAAATGCATAAATCTTTACATATATGACGATTTATGTATAGATCATGCAGTGGCATATATACAACTGTAACAAAAGCAATAAAGGATTGACAAACAAAACAACAAAATTATACAGCTGGCTTCTCCTGAACCGAGTTACACATGGAACAATGGAACAATAAGGTAAATTGCAAAACTAATTATTATAGTGTTTACATGTTTGGTGTAAGCCATAGAGAAGGGCCAATTACCTTTGAAGGTGCCTCCAACTAAATGTTAAGCTTAATAAGATAAATGGCATTAAAATTTAAACTTAAATCAAACTTAAATTTTTTTTCCAAGATAAAGACAATATAACTGAGACTCGGGTCAACTCCAAATGGTTAAAGTGACGACCTGATTATTAATTAAATTATTTTACTAAAAAACTTGATAGTTTGGTTCTTAACCTCAAGTTATCCTAATAGTTAAACAATGATGACTTTAAATAAAATAAAGCAAACGGCTTAAAACAGCTTTCTAGCTACTTACAAAACTATTTGTCAAAACTCAACATAATAGTTGTTACGGGCGGGCTTTTTGTAGGCCCATTAGTGTATTGGGTATCTACCCATCATGTAACCCTACTTCTATAAATACAGGGCTACGGGGTTCCGTAGCCACCAAGCTTACAACACGTTATCAGCACGCTCAAAGATGAGCCGAACCTCTGCCGACGGACGAATTGCGATGCGAACGAACTTCCTTCACCGAACGTCGCTAGATCCGGCGGGTAGGATCTAGAGGTAATTTTTAATCCCTAGATCTAAACTTTTTATGCGCATATAATTGGATCATTGTTTGGTTGGTATAAGATCCAATTTTAATCTCAGATCTACATGATAAATCAACCCTTTGAATGATAAATCGACGTTTTTATCTCTAAAAATCAAAATTTTACGCTTAACATGCTGATTTGAAGACTAAAAATAGTTCTTTTAAGATAAAAATCCTATTTTTGACGATCTCCTTCCCCAAATCTTCGAACCATTGAGGGGATCTTTCGTCGAAACGCGGCCAGAAGCCACGAACGCACGAAACCCCCTAGCGATCTCCCCGTCGCCAGAAGCGTCGTCGGGCCGCTCAGCAACCCGTGCCGCCGCTTGCAGCGGCGGCCGGCACCGCCGCCAAGAGCAGCGTTACCCCCCGTGCGCGCGAACGAACCCTAGCCGTCAAAAGCGACAACCACGCGACGGTAACCCTAGCCGGTTGCATGGGATCGCACGGCAGATCGCCTCCGAAAACCCTAATAGGGGTTTTCCACAAAAATTTTCTTTTCATAAATTATTTTCAGATTTAACTAAGTTTTTTCTTTGTTAAAATCTGATTCATTACATGCTTTATAAATCATCGCATTTCTGATTAATTGATTATTATACGTTTAATAATTAGGAACCGACCGCTCTGCCATTAGTTAACTAACCTAACAGTTTATGACGTTGCTCAGTAGTCCAATAATTATTAAACGAAATTTTTTCATTTCCTTCATAAAATGCATGTGATGATTAATTGTCTGCGATGGAATAAAATGCATGCTGCATTTTCTCTACGACGTATATTTATATTTTTTGTGGTTTTGGATCGGCTAGCTATCACCATCATTTTCCTCGCATTTTTTTTCATTTTGAGGGAAATTGTAGTGAGGATATAATTGTATAATCTCCCAGACTGGCGCATGTCCCACGAAGATGAAGATATATTTCCAGAAGAATAGGGGCCCCACGAGGGTTCCCGAGTTGTATTTTCTATTTTTGGGACTGTATGGACTTTATTTCCTTTAGATGGTGATTAGCCGATCCACGCAACAAATATCTGTGTCTGAAATGCATAATTACTTGTTTTATTTTAAAATATCTAATTATTGCTCATTTTTAACATGCTAGAGATAATGGCTAAAATTGCGAGCATCGACTTTGACGTATTTGATGCTACAGGGAAAAATTTTCTGAGCTGGTAGTTGGATATCAAATTCCACCAGTGCTCACAGGGACTGAGTCACGCCATTGTTGTAGGCGATACGGTTTCTGACATAAATAAAGTGAAAGCAATTATCTATATCAGATGACATATCGATCGGACCCTGAAAGCCGAGTACCTCATTGTGGAAAACTCTTACGAGCTATGGACCGCCCTCGAGGATAGACACATACATCAAAGAGATGTTATCCTTCCTCGAGCGCGATATGAATGGTTAGAACCTCCGTCTCCAGGACTTTAAGTCCATCGCCGAGTACAACTCGGTACTTTTCAGCATCACCTCACGCCTGAAGTTGTGTGGTGAGAAAGTGCCGGAGGAGCATATGTTAGAGAAGACGTATACATCCTTCCACGAGAAGGATGTCATACTTATGTAACAAGTATCATAAAGGAAAGTTCATGAAATACTCAGAGCTTCTCTCATACCTTCTGATGACAGAACAGAATAGAGACCTCCTTCTGGCCACACATAACTTGCGCCCTGCTGGTACTGCACCTGCGCTTACAGCGCACCACATCTCCTCCCAGAAGAAGAGGACCAACTTCAGAGGCAAACCCCAGAAGGGAAAAGCAACGAAGAAGCAGGCTAGAGAACCCCCCTCCAAAGCCCAACAATGAGGAAAAGAGGAAAAATGTGTGGAAGAGGAAAGACAACGGCCAGACATCTGCCCCCAGAAAAGACTGGGAAGATAAATGCCACCGATGTGGCATGACTGGACACTGGTCCAGAAATTGTCGGACTCCACGCCACCTCCAGGACTTGTACAAAGCTAGCCAGAAGCCAGCCGAAACAAACCTAGTGGAACACGAAGACCTGACACCAATCAGGTTCATCGCTGAGGATTTCTCAAACGAAGACCTGCTCGACTGAAGCCTTATCTATTTTTCTGCAATGCATTGTAGTTGAAATAATTTACTCTTTAGTTATTTGTTTTCTGGCATGTTGAATAATTTTCAGTCATTGAATGATATTTAGTTATCTTTGTGCTTTATACTGCTATGCTTTTTCTCTCTTAATTTAGACGGATTATAAATGCCTAGTGGACAGTGCCTCTATGCACACGATCCTCCAAGATATTTGCTTTTTCAAAGCATACACAAATATGACGGAACCGTGAATAACATTTCCGGTCCATCGGGAATTATTGATGGATCAGGGGAAGCACATTTTATGCTCCCAATAAAAAACAATTATCAATAAAAGATGTGCTTTTCTCCCCCAGCTCACATAGAAACCTGTTAAGTTTTAAAGATATCCGTTTAAACGGATACCACCTAGAAACGGTGAACAAACAAAACAGAGAATTCTTGTATGTAACGACTCATAAAAACGGTGCTAAGACCATCGTTGAGCGTTTTGAGGGACTCCCGTTGGGTCTCTACCATACAAAAATACGAGCAATGGAAGCTAACACACTTGAGTACCAGAAGTGTAATAATCAACCAGAAGTCCAACTCTGGCACAATAAACTCGGACAACCTGAATCGGACATGATGCACCTGATCATATCCCAATCCCGTGGAATTAACTCGAAAAGCCTGAAGCTACTTCGAAAGGGTGCTTTTCCTTGTCCCTCTTGTCACAAAGGAAAATTGATTACGAGACCATCTCCACTTAAGGTGGACTTAGAGTCTCACAGCTTCCTATAGAGAATACGTGGAAACATTTGCTGGCCTATTCACCCTGCAAGTGGCCCATTTCGGTACTACATGATACTGATAGACGCATCTTCCAAATGGTCGTATGTGTGCCTCCTGTCCACCCGCAACGTAGCCTTTGCAAAGCAACTGGCACAAATCATTAAGTTACAGGCACATTTCCCAAACAACCAGATCAAGAAATTGCGTCTAGATAACGCTGGGGAATTCACATCACAAATCTTCTTAGACTACTGCCAAGCAACTGGCATTGAAGTTGAACATCCTGTAGCTCATGTTCACACCCAGAACGGGTTAGCTGAAACTCTTATAAAGAGACTACAATGGATTGCACGTCCATTGTTGATGCAATCCCAGTTGCTGGTGACTGCATGGGGACATGCTATGTTGCATGCTGCATCACTAATAAGATTATGACAGTCAGGTAGTCAATCTTATTCTCCGATGCAACTTGCATATGAGACTCCACCAGATATCTCTCACTTGAGGACATTCGGATGCGCTGTCTATGTCCCCATAGCACCACCATAGAGGACCAAGATGAGTCCTCAACGTCGCCTAGGTATCTACATAGGATTCGACTCACCATCGATCCTTAGATACCTGGAAGCCCTAACGGAGGACGCTTTTAAGGCACGTCTAGCAGACTGTGAGTTTGACTAAAGTACTTTTTCCAAACTAGGCATAAACACAGAGAAGCCAGAAGCTTCAAAGACCATTTCATGGGATACCAAAACTTTATCCCATTTTGATCCGCGTACAAACCAATGTGAAGATGAGATCCTGAAGATCCTCCAAATACAGAATACAGCTCACATTTTACCGATAAATTTACTGACAACCAGAAAATTGTCAGATCACACGTCCATGCTGCAAACACACCAGCTAAGATTGACATACCCAAAGATGGATGCAATCCACCTGCAGCAGAAACGGCCGTACCTCAACAAAAGAGAGGACGACCCCCAGGCTCCAAGGATAAATTCCTATGAAGGGAAAACTCCCGGAGTAATGATAAGATACCATCACAAGATGCTGAGCTTAGCCCAGATAACTCTCCCCTCCTAAAAACCCATAAGAGGAAAATATAGGAGAAATATCATTAAACCATGTACGTACTGGGGAGGTAGTGGACAGAAAAAACATAATCATCGATGATAACTTCACGCTTATTATTGCCAATTACGTCACCGAATACGACGATGAGATCGATCCACGCTCTCTAGCAGAATGTAAACGCAGAGAGGATTGGCCAAAGTGGAACGAGGCAATCGGAGTAGAGCTGACTCACTCTCGAAGCGCAAAGTTTTTGGACTTGTAGTCCTAACACCGAAGGGTGTTAAACCTGTGGGATATAAATGGGTATTCGTAAGAAAAATGAATGAAAATAACGAGATCGTACGCTACAAAGTGCACCTTGTTGCACAAGGCTTCTCCCAAAGACCAGGAATAGACTATGATGATACATATTCTCCTGTCATGGATGCGATGACTTTGTCAAACTCCAAAGATCTCGGGACGTCTATAAACTACTGATGAAAATGACAGAAAGACCTCGAGACGTCTACTCTGTCAAACTCCAAAGATCACGGTATGGTCTTGTAACGACTGCTTTTCATGTATTTGGATTTAATATAATATAATATATGTTTTGGTGGATTTTCTCCTCTGTGTGGTTTTCGTCTCCGTAGATTTCATTTTCGATCGATTCGTCGTATTTTCTCGCTTCTTCCTTAGGATCGTCGATTTCGAAGTTTGTCACTCGTGACGGACTTCATAACGGTCATATCTAACTATTAGATCAAGCCTAGGAGTCTTAGGAATCGATCCCGGGGCCCCGCGCTCCGTATCGGTACTTTTCTGTGCTCATTAGCCGGTGTAAGAAGGGCCACCGACCGACTAGATGACGATCCAGTCGGTCGGCAATCCTTCTTGGACCGACTAGTTAGCTTTCTAAATTTCTCAGGAGTTACTGTTTATCGTTAGTCGGTCTAAGAACGTTGGTTGACCGACTAGGTTGCAAACTAGTCGGTCAGCAATGCTTCTTGAACCGACTAACTCATCAAATTATTTTTGTATCAGTTACTGTTTACTCTTAGTCGGTCTAAGAACGTTCATCGACCGACTAGATGTTAAGCTAGTCGGTCAGTACTTGTTCATGGACCGACTAACTCTAGAATCCTATTTTTGTTCAGGAGTTACTGTTTGCACTTAGTCGGTCTGCGTTGGTCGACCGACCGACTAGTTGCCAAACTAGTCGGTCAGTGGTTGCTCTTTGACCGACTAACCAGTGTTAAAACCCTAATTACTGGGCAGCCGCCAGCCTAGCCTATAAATACCCAACCCAAACGTTTTCTTCTCCCTCAACACGATCCAAAACCCTAAAATCTTCCCCTCCAAGCCCCCATCTTCCTCCAAGCTTCAATCCTTCATTCCAAGCCCTAAATCCATCATCCAATCCATCCATTCACTCATTCCACCTCTCATCTTCCCCAAATCTCCATCGAAATCCATCAAAAACCCCCAAATCACCCAAAACCCCTAGTTTCCCCAAACTTCTCCAATCTTCTCCAAATCTGAACCTAAGGTTCCCCGGGGTGTTTCTTCCGCCTTCTCTCGGTAAGAAATCGTTCTACCGTTGTTTTCATAACCTATTTATAATTTTATGAAAACCCTAATTAATTCCATGTGTTTGGTGTTTCTTTCCCCAAAACAGCGATTTCCCCCGTAGGTAGCATCCGTGTGACGAAGTGGTCGTCATCCCCGGTGCTAGGCAAGTGAAACTTGCCACTTAGGGTTTAGGCCATGTTTAGGCCATTTTTCTTATTGTAGGCGTAAAAGAGGCTAGACGACGAAATGATACTCGCCTAGGCGCAAATTGGGGAACTAGCTTGACAACGAAGCTAGTTCCGACATATATCATGTTGCACAATTACCATGTCATATTTACTTTCCATTAACGGTACGCGAATATGTTCATGTCATTGCATCTTGCCTGTCACGTTTAAATTCAATTAACGGTACGCAATTATCTGTTCCTAGCATTGCATTTTGATTGTCGTCGTGATT
>JAULAV010008165.1:0-10231 GCA_030789695.1 Scilla litardierei | reverse complement strand
GAGGGTGTTCCATTTTTGTAGAAGAGTCCCAAGTCTGTAGACCCTTGGAGGTAGCGCAGAAGGTGCTTTACCCCGGTCCAGTGGCGCTGCGTGGGCGCTGCACTGTATCTGGCAAGCAAATTTACTGCGAACGCTATATCGGGACGCGTGCAGTTTGCCAGATATAGTAGTGCTCCGATGGCACTCAGATAGGGAACTTCCGGACCAAGTATATCCTCCCCCTCTTCCAGCGGCCGGAAGGGGTCTTTATGTGCATCCAGGGATCGTACCACCATAGGTGTACTCAATGGATGGCAATGGTCCATATGGAATCTTTGCAACATTTTCTTCGTATATGTGGTTTGATGTAGTAGGATTCCGTCTTTCTGATGTTCAATCTGTAAGCCAAGGCAGAATTTGGTTTTGCCTAGGTCTTTCATTTCGAATTCTTTTGTTAGGCTTACAGATATCTCAGTGATCTCTTCGGGAGATCCTATGAGATTCAGGTCGTCTACGTAGACAGCTATTATCACGAATCCTTTTCCCTTTGTTCTTATGAAGATACAAGGGCAGACTTCATTGTTCGTGAATCCTTGTTGAACAAGGAACTCACTGAGTCTATTATACCACATTCTTCCTGATTGTTTGAGACCATATAATGATCTTTGTAGCTTAACAGAATAGACGTCCCGAGGTCTATCTTTCAGTTCAGCAGGCATTGAAAAGCCATCAGGAAGTTTCATGTAAATCTCCTTGTCGAGATTGCCGTATAGATATGCAGTCACAACATCCATTAGCTGCATATCTAGGCCTTCCTTTGCTGTTAAGCTTATCAGGAATCTGAACGTGATCGCATCCATGACCGGGGAGTATGTTTCGTCATAGTCTATACCCGGTCTTTGGGAGAATCCCTGTGCTACAAGTCTGGCTTTGTAGCGTGCGATCTCATTATTTTCGTTTCTTTTTCTGACGAATACCCATTTGTATCCCACAGGTTTGACACCGGTAGGTGTCTGGACTATTTGCCCAAAGACTTTTCGTTTCTGAAGCGAGTCCAGCTCGGCTTCTATTGCCTGATTCCACTTTGGCCAATCATCTCTACGTTTGCATTCAGCAACGGAGTGTGGTTCATAATCATCATCGCTTCCGGCGACGTGAATGGCAATGTGAAACGCGAAGTCATCGTCGACGACTGTACTCTTTCTGTCCAATACCTCCCCTGTACGTACATAATTTAGTGATATTTCTGTTTCTCCCGGCAGTTCCTCTGCAGTGGATTCCGGGAGGGGAGAGGGTATGGACACGAGCTCGTTTCTCTGTGGGGGTATCGTCCCAAGGTCTCCGGATATTTTTCTTTTTCTTGGATTTTTATCCTTGGAGCCTGGTGGTCTGCCTCTTTTCTGTTGAGGTGCAGCCACTTCTGCTGCCGGTGGATTGCATCCATCCTTCGGGATGTCAATCCTAGCTGGAGTATTCGCAGCAGGGATGTGTGATCTGACAATCTTCTGGTTGTCAGTGAACGAGTCCGGTAATCTGTGGACTGTGTCCTGGATGTGTAAGATCTTCCGGATCTCATCATCACATTGTCTTGTTACCGGATCGTAGTGGGTCAAGCTTTTTGTATCCCACGTCAACATTTGCTTTGCACTAGACTTTTCGATGTCTAGGCCCATTTTGGGGAAATACGTCTCATCAAAATTGCAGTCTTCAAGGCGTGCCTTGAAGGCGTCCCCCGTTTGGGGTTCTAGGTATCTTATAATGGAGGGTGAGTCAAACCCTACGTAGATACCTAGGCGACGTTGAGGGCCCATCTTGGTCCTCTGTGGTGGTGCAATGGGGATATAGACTGCGCAGCCGAAGATTCTCAAGTGAGAGATGTTCGGCGGCGTTCCATATGCGAGTTGCATTGGAGATAGACTCTGACCTCCTGAGGGTCTAATTTTTATTAGTGATGCAGCATGCAAAATTGCATGTCCCCATGCATCCACCGGCAACTGGGATTTCATCAGCAATGGTCTTGCGATCCATTGGAGTCTTTTAATTAGCGACTCAGCTAACCCATTTTGGGTGTGAACATGTGGCACCGGATGTTCAATTTCTATTCCCGTTGCCTGGCAATATTCTTGGAATGACTGAGAGGTAAATTCCCCCGCATTATCCAGACGTATTTTCTTTATTTGGTTGTCTGGGAAATGCGCCCGCAACTTTATTATTTGTGCCAGAAGCTTTGGAAAAGCTAAGTTGCGGGTTGAAAGTAGACACACATACGAGTATTTCGAAGATGCATCAATCAGTACCATAAAGTACCGAAAAGGCCCGCTAGGGGGGTGGATAGGTCCACATATGTCTCCTTGTATTCTTTCAAGGAAGCTAGGAGACTCGATATCCACTTTAAGTGGTGATGGCCTTGTTATTAATTTACCCTTAAAGCAGGGTACACAAGGGAATTCTCCCTTCTGAAGAATCTTCTGGTTCTTCAGGTTATGCCCATGGGATTGTGCTAGGATGCGGTGCATCATCACACATCCGGGGTGGCCAAGTCTATCGTGCCAAAGTAAGAATTTGGCCGATGTCGGGCACTTCAGGTGCTCCGTCAGGTTTGCTTCCTCTCTCCGAATTTTTGTATGGTAGAGCCCTGATGAGAGGCTCTCAAAACGTTCAAGGATGGTTTTAACTCCATTTTCTTGAGACGTTACATACAGTAATTCGTTTTCTTTGACATTTGCTGTTTCCAAGTGGAATCCGTTAAAACGGATATCTTTGAAACTTAGTAAGTTTCTCTTGGAATTCGGAGAGTAAAGTGCATCTTTTATTTTTATTTCTGTTCCATTGGGGAGCAACAAGGTTGCATTCCCAGAACCTTCAATTATGTCCGATGGCCCTGAAATTGTGTTTACAGGGCTCTTATACGGGATAATGCTATGAAAATAGCATTTGTGTTGAAGGATCGTATGTGTTGACGCGCTGTCTACTAAGCAGTCATGAGAGCATTCCATCTATGAAAAATGAGTAAACATTTGCATTCAGAAAAGCTAAATTTTATTCAGCAGAATTGAAGATACATAAAAGCTCTCATGAGATAAAAATGTTCATACAATAGAAATGCTAAGATAAATGATAATAGGCTAATCAAGCAGATCATCTGACTCGAAGTCTTTTGCTGTAAACTTGACTGCATTATTCGCAGCCACCAGGTTTGATTCAGCATTCTTTTTCTTGCTTTGTTTATAAAGCTCCTGGAGATGCACTGGGGTCCTGCACACTCTAGACCAGTGGCCTGTCATGCCACAGCTGTGGCACTGGTCTTCCCAGTCCCTCTTGGGTGGGGGTGCATTGTTTTTCTTGTTATCATTCCTGCGCCAGGTGAACTTGCGCTTCCCTTCATTCTTGCGCTGCTGTGGTGGGCCCTTGGCTCTTTTCTGTTGCCCCCCTTTCTGTGGTCTTTCTTTTCTTTTATTATCCCTCTTCTTTTTGAGGGAAGAGGTATGGTGAGCTTCTGGTAGGGGGGCAGTGCCGGGAGGGCGCATATTGTGAGTGGCGAGAAGAAGCTCTCTGTTTTGCTCGGCCATGAGAAGACATGACAGCAGCTCTGAATACTTGGTGAACTTACGTTCACGGTATTGCTGCATAAGTATCGCATCCTTTTCATGGAAAGACGTATACGTCTTTTCCAGCATGCGATCTTCTGAGACTTTTTCACCACACAACTTCAGGCGTGAGGTGATGCTAAAAAGTGCTGAGTTGTACTCAGCAATGGACTTAAAGTCCTGCAGTCTCAGGTTCTCCCACTCATATCTCGCCCTTGGGAGTATGACATCTCTCTGATGTTTATACCTGTCCTCAAGGGCGGTCCATAGCTCAAGTGGATCTTCGACCGTAAGGTACTCAGCCTTTAGGGTCTTGTCCACATGGCGGCGAATATAGATGATGGCTTGCGCCTTCTCTATATCGCTAACATTTTCTTTTTCAGTCACAGCAGTGATGAGGGACTTGGCCCGCAGGTGAAACTTAACATCTAGCTGCCAGCTTAGATAGTTTCTGCCTGATGCATCCAGCACTTCAAAGTCAACGCTTGCAATTTTAGCCATTTATCTAGCAGAGCACAAACATGCATGAATTAATAATCAACCAGAAAAACATTTTTATGCGGAAGCAATATTTAATGAAAAGCTAAATGTGTGGATCGGCCAGTCCCACAAGAAAGAGTCCAAAAGTCCACAGTCCAAATTATACAAATTTGCAGCTTGAATTAAAATGAAAATACAACTTTGGAAACCCCGTGGGTCCCATTTAATATCTTCGTCTTCAAGCGTAGCTTCCGACTCCATGGAAGTAGGTCTTCTTTCTTTGACATTTACATAAATTCCTCACTACAATTTCTCTCAAAAATAAAAGAAAAGTGCGGGAAAATAAACTGTGGGACTAAACGGCCGATCCAAAAACCACATTTAGCAATTCATGCAAGAATATTGTGCTCATCAACATTTTCATCCACAGACATCACAGGCAGTATATTCATATGAGGATAAAACGATATTTAATCACTTAATAATTATTGGACCACTGGGCAACGTCATACACCGTTAGGTTAGGTAACTAACGGCAGAGCGGTCGCAGGATCTTCCTAATTATTAAGTTTTTAAATAAAATTTACAACCACGCAAATAATATCCACTAATTTTGCCATAGATGTAAAGCATGTAAAAAGAATTACGATGCATAGGTTTGTAAAGTAAGTGGGTTTAATCAATTAAATTGATTAAGGGCCCAAAATTAACATTTTCTTTGTCGAAGGGAAAAGTCTCCCTCGTCGTCCCAAAAAGTCCCCCAACAAATCCCCAAAACGCCCTTGTCTGCCCGATGTATGTCCCGTAATTTACCGTGATTTTTCACGAATATTTTGCCCTTAAACCCCTTTTTAAATTAATTTTTGGGCTAATAAGTTGCCTTTTGAGGCACATTTATAGCCTTATTCCCTCCCCCCAATTTTTTTTTTTTGATGAGAATATGTGGGCCTGAAGCCCACAGATCTGCTGTGGGCTTCAGGCCCACAAATCTGTTTTTTTTTGATGAAAATCTGTGGGCCTGAAGCCCACAGATCTGCTGTGGGCTTCAGGCCCACAGATCTGTTTTTTTTTTTGAGAGTTCTGTGGGCCTGAAGCCCACAGATCTGCTGTGGGCTTCAGGCCCACAGCACTGTGCGTGTGTGTGTTTTTTTTCTTTCTTTCTCTGTTGTTTAGGGTTACGGCGGGGGGGCCCCCGCCGCCGCCGCCGCCGCCCCCCCGCAGAGAGAGGGGGGGGGGCGCGGCCAGGGGGCCGCCGCCCCCGCTGCGGGGGGGGGGGGGGGGGGGGACGGCGGGGGCCGTCGCCCCCCCCGCAGAGGGGGGGCGTGGCCAGGGGGCCGCCGCCCCCCGCTGCGGGGGGGGGGGGGGACGGCGGGGGCCGTCGCCCCCCCGCAGGGGGGGGGGGGGGGGGGCGCGGCCAGGGGGGCCGCCGCCCCCCGCTGCGGGGGGGGGGGGGGGGGGGGACGGCGGGGGCCGTCGCCCCCCGCAGGGGGGGGGGGGGGGGCGCGGCCAGGGGGGCCGCCGCCCCCCCGCTGCGGGGGGGGGGGACGGCGGGGGGCCGTCGCCCCCCGCAGAGGGGGGCGCGGCCAGGGGGACCGCCCCCCCCGCAGAGAGGGGGGGCGGCCACGGGGGGGGGGGGGGGGGGGGGGGGGGGGGGGGGGGGGGGGGGGGGGGGGGGGGGCGCCCCCCTGTAGGGGCGGGACGGCGTCGGCCGCCCCCCCTGCAGGGGGAGGGCGGCGGCAGGGGCCGCGCCGCCCCCCCTGCAGGGGTGTGGGCCGGCGGCAGGGTTAGGCCCCCCCATGGGGGGGGGGGGAGGCGTGGCCGGGGGGGATTTGGGTAGTTTTAGGGTTTGATATTTCTAGAAAATTCAAAAACCCTAAAAAAAATTGATTTTTGGATGGAAAATCCGTCGTTTCAAGGCGACGATGAATCCCCATGACGATCTTGCGAGATCTAGGGGAGAGGCAATCATACGTATGATTTAAAAACCTTGTTTTTAGAGTTTTTATCTCTATATCCGTCCTCCGGATATAGCGACGGTTGCTCGAAGCCCTACGCGGATGACGACCTTTGATAGAGGAAGCCTTGCACCGCGCTCGTCAATCTCCCGTCTCGCCTTCGCCTTCGCCTTTGCAACGAACGGAAAAAATTTGTGGAAAAAACAAAAATTTTAGAGGCTCGTGCTGATAACGTGTTATGAATCAAGTGTTGAGGGGAGAGCCCTCAAGTCTATATTTATAGCCAAAGGGAGAATACAAGTGGGTATGGGCCCAACCAATTGGGTTGGCCCAATAACTCATCCAACCCAGTAAATACACATTCACAACAGAAATAACTTTATAAACAAAATGTAATTAATAAAAAAACAGATGGCACATCAAAAATGATACATGCTGATGTGATATATTTCTATTACCAGAGAAAAAAGCAAGCACATTGAAACGTATACAAGGAAAAACTTACCACATGGCGTAACTGATTATATTTGGTATAGTACATATTTTCTTTTAATCTCAAAAAAAGCATGAAAAGCAGACTGTACATAATCCCAGCAAAAAGGGAATCTTTATTTTCCTTATATAAATTTACTACCTCTCTCTTATATTCCTCCACGTGTCCTTGGCATTCCTCGACGCCGTTCGTCACCTTCTCTCATCGTAATTGCCTCCAAAATTTCGGGAATTTCAAATATGTCTGTCATTAATTTCATGCACCCTAATCTTCCTCAAGATGTCAACAGCAACATCGTATTTAAAAAATATCCAAAATTATCGATTTTAATATCGAGAGCAGTACCAAAATTGCACTCCTCATATCTCTTTCAATCCCATGTTTTAAATTCCCACCATCACGATCATCCAATAGTACGAGGTCAACCCTCCAATGAGAAACCCTAAGTCCCAGCTCCCATTTGGGGACTTGTTGCATCCCAAGTGTTCGTTCAAATCCCTCTGTGGGATATGTCCATCTGCTCTCCGGTACACTGCCCATGATGATGACGGAAACCCCAACCGCGGCCGTTGAGGCGAAGAAGCCGGAGAAAGTGAGCGATGATGTGGCGATTGAGGTGGCGATTGAGGTGAGCGAGGAGTTGTTGTGCAGGATCTGCCATTTAAACCGAGAGGCCGTGGGCTGGCCGGCGAAGGGCTCAGGCTCGGAGGAGTTGATTCGGGTTGGGTGTGCGTGCAGGGGTGAGCTCGGGTTCCTTCATCGGGCCTGCGGCGAGGCGTGGTTCAGCGTGAAGGGAAACAGGTAGCTTTTGCCGAGCTTTTGTTCCGCTTTCCCAACTTTGATGCCCTATTGTTGTTTGTAATGTCATCTATATGCATTTTGTTTAATTGCTCCATTCAGAGATTTCTTAGAAACATTGGTGCTAAACAACTGACATCATTCTGATTGTGAAAAGCATGGCCGACGACAGTGTTGACCGTAATAATTTTTTTTAAACAATCCGTAGATAGATTATTTTTTTCATTTTGAGTGCATGAAAGCTATTGTCCTCTAAATAAATGTCTAGCCCACATAAAAAAATAGTTAATGACAGATGCATGAAAAGTGTCTCATTGCTAGGATCATATATAGTATTATTGCCAGAAATCTCTGGATACTTGACAAATTCTTTGAATATTGCATTAATTAAAGGAAACAATACAGCTAATCTCTTCCACATCAGAGCACACATATATATTTATATTTATATGTCATCTAGCTTGCTTTTTGGAGTTAATTTGTTAAATACAAACTTCATGTCAACGTCTCCGAGATGCATTCCCCAGCTACAATATACAGATAATGCAAGAAAATTTTATTTTGCCGCCACTGTCAACCTCATTTGGCTGTCTTGCTTTTTTTTTCTTTTGTCTTTTGGATGGCATAAAGCCAGGGAGAGGTGGTACATGTCAAAGCTTGCGTAAAGCATATCTCAATATTACTTCAAAACGTTGAACTCTTCATGATTGCTGATTTGGATCCTACATTTAGAATTATGATACATTACTGATTTAGAACGATACCAGATCGAATTATAATAAATTTTAAGGCTAAATAAAAGATTATTGTTACCAACTTGCTGCTATATTCATGACTATCCATTTAGGGGATAATTTTTCACATGTAAATATTTTAACAATTATCCTGATTTATTATATTTTCTTGTTGCGCTTATTCCTCTTCTCTTTATTATCTTTCCTTGGTCCTACTATTGGGAATTGTGAGACAAACACATGGCACTTAGAATCTGGATCGGATTCAATAATTGAATTCAAGTTATTCAAGTTAGAATTCCTTTTGGTTCCAGATGTTAGAGTTTGTAAAGAAATTGGATCCAGGTTAGAAGTTCTATAAGCTCTAAGACTTTGATTATTTAGTTATGTGGGCTACAACTAAATAAGAGTTGTAGTATGATATGTTTTTTTTTTGTATAAGAGTTTTTCTAGGATAGGATTTCATTGTGTGTGTAGTTGTTAGATGAGAGGTGGGTTTGAGAGCTTTTGGAGGCTTTTGGAGGCTTTGGAAGCCATGGAGTAGGGAGTTATTTTTATGTATAAAAGGAAAGATTATTAGTGAGATGAAGGATCGTCTTGTTATCTTGTATTCTCTTCGTATAGTGGATTTCTATATTGTTACCCCGTGGACGTAGATCATATATTTGGTGTTCTTCTTGATTATATATGATTTTTCGTTCTCTTACATGTTAGTTTTAAAAGGAGTCCCGAAAACATAACAAGTAGTATTAAAGCCTAGGGTTTGATGGGCCATTATCAAGGATTTTCACGGTGTTTGATCGTGTTTGAGTTCATAAGATAGATGAAGGTGGTCGTATGAAAATCCTCAACATCACAAGACGCAAGAAGAAAAATAAGAAAAGAAGGGGCACGGACGGACGATGACAGAGAGTGGAACGCATTGGAGCACATGGCAGTGGCCCAAATCTGTGGTGTGCGGGGTCGTTGAGAAGTGGCGGCTGTTGGAAATAATAGGCTCTCAAAAGCCTTATTTCATTCCCACTTTCTTTTTTGTCCAACTGCCTGGGCAACTTGCTTTGGAGGTGTTTATTAGGGGAGTTGTAGAGACATGAGACGTGCCCCAAGGGGTACGACACTTTTGTGAAGGGGAGATGACCTACATGGTCATGGGTCCACTACGCGCGCGCCGCCGTCGCCGGCCGTCCGCCGGCCAACCGGCCGTGTGTGCGTGCGCCGCCTGCCCGTCCGCCTGCCGTGTCGCGCGCACCTTTCCTTTTTTGGACGGCGTGTCTTTTCTTTTTTGGACCTGGTCCCTTTATGTCTCAGATTTAAACCATCTAATGGCCTTTTAATTGCTGCCTTAATCCGCGGCCATTTAATTGCATTTAATTGCTGCTTTAATTCGCGACCATTTAATTGCATTTAATTGCTGCTTTAATTCGCGGCCATTTAATTGCATTTAATTGCTGCTTTTATTGCTGGAGTTACTACAACATTCAAACACGACATTTATCCTTTGCCCGTTTGAACTCTTCAACAGCTTTTTTGTTTTCCTATAAATTGCAGAGACTTCTTCTCTTGCAATAACACGGAATATCTCTCCTATCTCCTCCTATCTTCTTACAGAATTCCTCTCACGAGTTCATGAGTTCATGTGTGCAAACTCCACTGTTTCTGACCGCGAGTGGACGCGTTCAGAAGCTGCAGCTGTGTTAACCTTGGAGAGCAACCGGCATCAGCGATTACCACCACGGTCGCGTCGTAATTGCTTTTAAGGCAGTGGTCATCCCACGCCACAACGCTTTCACTTACATCCGATAAGTATTCTGTTTCTCTGTTTATCCTCATATAGTCACGGTATTCTACATATTTTTCTTACAATTTGAAAGCAATTATTCCGTTATTATACTATGGCTATCATCGCAAACAAATCCATTCCTTGTGCTTATTGGATATTATTGGATTAAAACTAGGAGTACATTTTATGTTTAATCTTTGTATGATCTGCTGTGTACGTATGATGTTTTGGTCGTTTGTTTATAACCACGCCTCAACATAATTGGATGGGAGAGGATGATCTCCATAGGTTTCTTGGTTGTTGTGGGGTACTGTTTATAACCTGATGCATTTGTCGCTTGACTTGACATTTTGTTGTCTAGTTCATGAGATACAAAGATGGAATTTGGCAAACAAGAACATGAATCCATTTGGTCGCTCGTTATA
>JAULAV010008164.1:0-12714 GCA_030789695.1 Scilla litardierei | reverse complement strand
GGGCTTGGGATGAAGGAATAAGGGTTTGAGGTAGTAGGGGGCTCAATGGGGGAGAAACTAGGGTTTTAGGTCGAGAGGAAGAAGAAGAAAACGTTTGGGAGGGGTTTAAATAGGAAGGGCTGGCGGCTGCCCAGAAATTAGGGTTTCGACACTGATTAGCCGGTCAAAGAGCAACCACCGACCGACTAGTTTGGAAACTAGTCGGTCGGTTGACCAACGCAGACCGACTAAGTCCAAACAGTAACTCCTGTACAAAAATAGGATTTAGATTTAGTCGGTCAAAGAACAACTACTGACCAACTAGTTTGACATCTAGTCGGTCGATGAACGTTCTTAGACCGACTAAGAAGGAACAGTAGCTGGTACCAAAAATAGTTAATGAGTTAGTCAGTTAAAGAAGCATTGCTGACCGACTAGTTTGCAACCTAGTCGGTCAACCAACATTCTTAGACCGACTAACGAGAAACAGTAACTCCTGAGAAATTTATAAAGCCAACTAGTCGGTTCAAGAAGGTTTTCCGACCGAATGGATCGTCATCTAGTCGGTCGGTGCCCCTTCTTACACCGGCTAACATGCACCAAAAGTTCCGAAATGGAGCGCGAATCTCCGGGATCGATTCCTAAGACTCCTAGGCTTGATCTAACAATAAGATATGACCGATATGAAGCCCGTCACGAATGACTTACTCCGAAATCGACGATTCTAAGGAAGAAGCTAAGAAAACACGACGAAACGATCGAAAATGAAAGATACGGGGACGAAACCACACATAAGGAGAAAATTCACCAAAACATATAATATACTATAATAATCCAGATACATGAAAACTAATCGTTACATCCTCCCCAACTTAAGAAAAATTCCGTCCTCGGAATTTCCCAACACTCACGTGTCCGGGAACAAAAGTGAGAAACGCTCTCGCATCTCATCCTCATTCTCCCAAGTAGACTCTCCAGGCGAGCCATGTCGCCACATCACCCTCACAAGATTGACAACCTTGTTCCAAAGTGACTTCTGACGCCTGTCCAGAATCTGCACTAGCTGCTGGTTATACGTCATATCGGGCCGAACGGTAATCTCCGAGAAATCCACAGCATGAGATGGATCGCTAATGTATCGACGAAGCTGCGACACATGGAAAACATTGTGAACTCCTTCCAAAGATGGCGGCAAGGCTAAGCGATAAGCTACCTCACCAACTCTCTCCAGAACGTCAAACGGTCCAATGTATCGCGGGCTCAACTTCCCCCGCTTCCCAAAACGAATCACACCACGATTCGGGGAAATCTTCAGAAACACATGATCTCCAGGCTGAAACTCCAAAGGACGACGTTTAGCATCCGCCCAATGCTTAAAACGGTCCTGAGCAACTCTCAACCTCTCCCGAATGTTCCTGACAACATCCACAGCCTCCACGATCATCTCAGGTCCCAACAACTCCCGATCACCAACGTCATCCCAACTCAATGGCGATCGACATTTCCTCCCATAAAGAGCGGCGAAAGGCGCCATGCCAATACTCGCCTGGAAGCTGTTGTTGTAAGAAAACTCTACCAGATGTAGATGGTCCTCCCACGAACCCTTGAAATCCAACATGCACGCCCTCAGCAAGTCCTCCAAGATCTGAATCGTCCTCTCAGACTGGCCATCCGTCTGCGGATGGTAATGGTACGCCGTGCTGAAACTCAGACGCGTACCCAAACTCTTCTGCAAACTCTGCCAGAACTGAGATGTGAACCTCGTGTCTCTGTCCGACACGATACTCACGGGGACTCCGTGAAGTCGCACGATCTCCTGCACGATTCACGTTACATCACTATCCAGACTAGGAAAAGGAAATAAAAACGGAGAGCAAAAGAATTTACCTCCATATATCTCCTCGCCAGCGCCTCAGTGGACTGTCCCACTCGGAATGGAATAAAGTGCACGGATTTGGTCAATCGATCTACGATCACCCAAATCGCGTCATTTTGCTTCGGACTCCGAGGCAGTCCAGTCACGAAATCCATAGTGATGTGTTGCCATTTCCACTCCGAAATCGGAAGTGGTTGTAGCAACCCGGCCGCACGCTGATGCTCCGCCTTCACTTGCTGGCAAACCAAACACTTGGCTACACTCCGAGCCACACTCATCTTCATACCATGCCACCAATAATTCAGACGGAGATCCTGGTACATCTTGGTCCCACCAGGATGCACAGAATACGGCGAACTGTGTGCCTCCACCATCAACTCCTCTCTAACATCTCCAGCCGGCACACACAACCTGGCTCCAAACCTCAGCGAGCCATCCTCATGAATCAAAAAGTCAGTCCGCAGACCGGCTTCCACCTGCTCCCGAATCTTCACCAGCTTCGGATCTCCAGCCTGGCCAGCCTTAATCCGATCCACAATCGTCGACTGTATCTGCATACACATCAACGAAGAAGCCTCCCCAGGAAGAACAATCTCAACACCAGACTCGCAAAAATCCTGCTGCAATCTCCACTGCGAGGTCAAAATCATCACCGCTGGAAGCCTACTCAAAGCGTCAGGAACCACATTCACCTTGCCAGGGTGAAACTGCAAATCAATCTCATAATCCGCCATGAGCTCCAACCATCGACGCTGTCGCATGTTGAGCTCCTTCTGAGTAAAAATATACTTCAAGCTCTTGTGATCGGTGAAAATCTTCACTTTCTCACTCAGCGGGAAGTGCCTCCAAATCTTAAGAGCAAACACAACGGCAGCCAATTCCAAATCATGCGTCGGGTAATTCTTCTTATGAACCTTGAGCTGACGAGACGCATAAGACATTACATGCCCGTGCTGATGCAACACACAACCGAGACCCTTGCCAGAAGCATCGCAAAAGATCTCAAATCCACCGCTGCGATCAGGCACAACAAGAACAGGGGCAGTCGTCAAACGCTCTCTCAGAACACCAAAGGCATTCTCACAATCACCCGACCAAACAAAAGCAACATCCTTCCGCGTCAATCTGGTCATCGGCTCAGCAATACGGGAAAAGTCCTTAATGAAACACCGATAATATCCCGCCAAACCAAGGAAACTCCGGATCTCAGACGCAGACGACGGAACAGGCCACTCTCTGATGGCCCTAATCTTCACGGGATCCACAGAAATACCATCCCCAGTCACCACATGCCCGAGGAAAGCAACTCTGTCTAGCCAAAACTCGCACTTCGAAAACTTAGCATACAAACGATGCCTCCTCAAAATCTCCAATACCATCCTCAAGTGCGATGCATGCTCTTCCACCGACTTTGAATAGATCAGAATGTCGTCAATGAAGATAACGACAAACTTATCCAAAAAGTCGTAGAAAATCAGGTTCATCAGATTCATGAAAACTGCGGGTGCATTAGTCACGTCAAAAGGCATAACCACAAACTCATAGTGTCCATACTTCGTCCTGAACGCTGTCTTCGAAACATCATCCTTCTTCACCTTCAACTGACGGTAACCACTCCTCAAATCCAATTTAGAAAACACCCTCGAACCTCCAAGCTGATCAAAAATATCATCGATGCGAGGCAACGTGTATTTATTCTTGATGGTCACCGCATTCAGCTCCCGATAGTCCACGCACATGCGACGCGAACCATCATTCTTCTTCACCAGCAGCACCGGTGCTCCCCACGGAGACACACTAGGGTTGATATAACCCTTCTGCAAAAGCTCATCCAGCTGCTTCCGCAATTCCTCCAACTCAGCGGGTGCCATACGATAAGGCGCCTTTGAAATCGGCTGCGCTCCCGGAACAAGATCAATAGAAAATTTTAGAGCTCGATCAGGTGGCAAACCAGACATCTCCTCAGGGAATACGTCATCAAAATCCCGCACAACCGCTGGCATTTCCAGCTCCATCTGCATAGCCACAACCTCCACCGGCCTGGCCCGAAACCTGACAGGACCAAGCGAGCTGCTACCATGGCTGAACTCAAATACTGGATGTCCGGGAATCTTGAACACCACCTTCTTCCTCTGACAGTCGATCGTAGCATAGAAGCTCGCAAGCCAATCCATCCCAAGAACCGCATCATAGTTGATGATGTCGTGGACAATGAAATCAGCGTAAAGCTCATGTCCACAGACCACCAACGAGCAAGAATTGCAACCAAGATGCACCGAGACCACGCCATTCCCTGTAATGATATTCCAACTCTTGGGAAGAGGGGACGTCGACAAGGAATGCTTCTCCACGAAGCTTCGAGAAATAATGCACATCGATGCACCAGAGTCAAAGAGGACTCGTGCAGGAAATGTGCACACCAAAACCACACCTAACAAGCAATTAACAATCAAACCCTATTCTAGCAACTATCATGTTCAAGCAAACAACACAATCTAACAATCAAAACCAGCTAGGAAAGTAACAGCTAGATTGAGGATTACCTGCGATAACCTCATCCACAGCCTCGCTCTCCACAGCGGTCATCAGAAAAGCATGACTCCTCGGTGGAATAGCCTGCTGAAAAGCCTGCCTCTGTGGAACAAGAGCTGCTCCACGTCCAGCAGGAACAGACGCTCGCTGCTGCAACGGCTGTGCTGCAACAGGTGCCCTCCGCAGCTGATTCGCATGCCGACAATCCTTTGCGACATGAGAAGCATCACCACAAACCAGACACTGGCCCAGAAACTTCCTACACTGATCCTTGATGTGGCCAGGCTTACCGCAGAAATGGCAAGTCTTCAGAATAGGCCCTCCTGGCCTCTTGAACTGAGCTGGCTGATTAGGCTTGAAACCAGGCCTAACCACCGCCCTGGCCTGCTCCATAGGCCTCTTCCCAGCACCAGAAACATGTCCTCTCCTCTGACTCAGGTTCAGCTCCTGCCTCCTCGCAGCGACCAGAACCTACTGATAAGAGTCCAGATCAGAGGAAGACACAAAACTCTGGAGCTCCAAAGCAAGTCCCTGCAGGAACATCTGAGCCCTCTCATCAGCATCCTGCACCATCTTCGGTGCGAACCGGCTCAGCCTAATGAACTCTTGGTGGTACAGGTCCACCGTCAAGCTCCCTTGCTTCAGATCAATGAAGCGCTGCAGCATCTCCTTCCTAGCAGCCTTCGGAAAGAACTCCTCATCAAACTTGGACTTAAAGGTAGCCCAAGCTATCGGCTCCACCAACATCTTCTCTTCCGCATCCCACCAGTTCCGAGCATTATCCTTGAGTTGCCTCTTCGCCAAATCAACCCATCCAGCCGGGGTTATCTTGGCCATCTTCAAGTTATCCTCAATGTTCCGAATCCACTCATCGATAGCCAGAGGACCCTCAGACCCATCAAAATATGCGGGACCCAGCTCCCGAAATTGCTTCGCTCCTGGCTCGGAGCGAGGAACATCCGGAAGTGCCCGGGCAGCTCGAGCAAGTGGAGCATTCTGGACTTGCAGGAGCACGCCCTGCTGCACTTACATCATCTGGAGCATCATCCGCATCATCTCTCCATTGGTGGGTTCCCGCTCATGCTCCTCATCATGAGGGGGCGCACCACTACCTCCACCACGGGTGAATCGCCTTCCTGCCATCTAGTGACACAGAAAACGAAGCAAATTAGACTCATAGCTTATGACTCGGACGTCGAACTTAGTTTATTGGACATTCTAATATTATCATCGCTATTCCGATAATCGCAGTTACAGAGTGACCTGCATGGGCCATCAACAAAACCTGTCACGTCCCGCTTCCCTAAAATGGAGGCGAGACGTGAAAAGGTCCGCACGAGAGTGGAGCTGTGAAGCCCCAAACCCAATAAGCGTCAATAAAACATAAGCAGGTCCCTGTAACCACAAACGGAACAACAATAATAACACAAGGAGAGACAGAAATAAAATATCATATCTCATAATTTGTCCAACATGAAAAATTAAGTTCAACATCCAGAAAAGCCACCAGGCTAAAAGAAAGAGTCTATAGGCCCAGAACAAGGCCAACAAAAGGAACAACGTAACAAAGTATAGGTGCTACGCACCGACAACAAAACAGCAGTCTATACAAAAGGGAAAACACAACGAAGACACTAGGACTGGTCCCCAGTGTCCACGTACTCCTCGCCAAACACAGGCTCGGGCTCGGCGTCAGCAAACACCTCGTCCTCAACAAAGTACTCAGGCTCAGGATCTAAAATGTGTCACCCAAAAGAGTAAAGGGGCACATGTCAGCAAGTCTAAAAGACTTGGGCAAGGAAACTGAAAGTAAGGCAAACTAACAACCTAGCAGTTTTAGCATGCATGACATGGCAGTTATAACATGAGTGCACAAGCAAGACATGGTGAAACAATAAGTACAAGAGAACAATTATCGGGACAAGTCAAGAGTAGCCAAGCTACTAACAATCTCAATCTTTTCACTAATCATGTTTCAAGTTGTTTGTAGATGTTTACGCCTTACAACTGAAGGGTTTGGCATTCACGCTGATTGGCCGCTTAACACTACCCCAAAACCCAGAGTTTACGCCTTACCACTGCAGTTGCTGATCGGGCAGACTCCCAGTTGATTGGCCGCTTAACTCTTACCCCCAATACCCACATGTAAACGAGCCAGGGTCCTTGCACACGAGCTCAGTAAATGAGACAGGGTTGCCCCGCACGGGAGCTCGCATTCTAGTTCACGGTTCATAAGCATTTGGCGTAGGGGTGCACCTAGCCGGAAACAAGTATATCGAGCATTGGCTATCAACCAACACATGGCCCGCTTCTGGAACACGAGCCAGGAAACGCAAGTATTGTAGTGAAGCTACGCAATCACGGAAACACTTAAAGAATGCAATGACATGATAAATAATTTGCGTACCGTTAATGGAATTTAAACATGACATGGTAATTGTGCAACATGATAAATGTCGGATCTAGCTTCGTTGTCAAGCTAGTTCCTAAATTTGCGCCTAGGCGAGTATCATTTCGTCACCTAGCCTCTTTTACGCCTACAACACGCAAATGGCCTAAGACATGGCCCAAAACCCTAAGTGGCAAGTTTCACTTGCCTAGCACCGAGGATGACGATCAACGAGGGTTCGTCCCACGGACGCTAATCTACGGGGAAGTCGCTGTTATGGAGAAACAATCATCAAAACAACATTCATTTCATTAGGGTTTCACAAAAACACAATGGGTTATGAAAACATCAAGAGATCGATTTATTACCGTTAAGAAGCGGAAGAAACGCTCCGGGGAACCTAGGGATCAGATCTGGAAAGGATAGGGAAGTTTGGAGAAATAGGGTTTTAGGGGATTTGATGAGATTTTGAGGAAGATGAGAGGTAGAATGTGTTAAGAGGGGGTTTGGATGATGGATTTTGGGCTTGGGATGAAGGAATAAGGGTTTGAGGTAGTAGGGGGCTCAATGGGGGAGAAACTAGGGTTTTAGGTCGAGAGGAAGAAGAAGAAAACGTTTGGGAGGGGTTTAAATAGGAAGGGCTGGCGGCTGCCCAGAAATTAGGGGTTCGACACTGATTAGCCGGTCAAAGAGCAACCACCGATCGACTAGTTTGGAAACTAGTCGGTCGGTTGACCAACGCAGATCGACTAAGTCCAAACAGTAACTCCTGTACAAAAATAGGATTTAGATTTAGTCGGTCAAAGAACAACTACTGACCGACTAGTTTGACATCTAGTCGGTCGATGAACGTTCTTAGACCGACTAAGAAGGAACAGTAGCTGGTACCAAAAATAGTTAATGAATTAGTCGGTTAAAGAAGCATTGCTGACCGACTAGTTTGCAACCTAGTCGGTCAACCAACGTTCTTAGACCGACTAACGAGAAACAGTAACTCCTGAGAAATTTATAAAGCCAACTAGTCGGTTCAAGAAGGTTTTCCGACCGAATGGATCGTCATATAGTCGGTCGGTGCCCCTTCTTACACCGGTTAACGTGCACCAAAAGTTCCGAAATGGAGCGCGAAGCTCCGGGATCGATTCCTAAGACTCCTAGGCTTGATCTAACAATAAGATATGACCGATATGAAGCCCGTCACGAATGACTTACTCCAAAATTGATGATTCTAAGGAAGAAGCTAAGAAAACACGACGAAACGATCGAAAATGAAAGCTACGGGGACGAAACCACACATAAGGAGAAAATTCACCAAAACATATAATATACTATAATAATCCAGATACATGAAAACCAGTCGTTACATCGTATGACTTCACGGATTCCCCGTGAGTATCGTGTCGGACAGCGACACGAGGTTCACATCTCAGTTCTGGCAGAGTTTGCAGAAGAGTTTGGGTACGCGTCTGAGTTTCAGCACGGCGTAGCATCCGCAGACGGATGGCCAGTCCGAGAGGACGATTCAGATCTTGGAGGACATGCTGAGGGCGTGCATGTTGGATTCAAGGGTTCGTGGGAGGACCATCTACATCTGGTGGAGTTTTCTTACAACAACAGCTTCCAGGCGAGTATTGGCATGGCGCCTTTCACCGCTCTTTATGGGAGGAAATGTCGATCGCCATTGAGTTGGGATAACGTCGGTGATCGTGAGCTGTTGGGACCTGAGATGATCGTGGAGGCCGTGGATGTTGTCAGGAACATTCGGGAGAGGTTGAGGATTGCTCAGGACAGTTTTAAGCATTGGGCGGATGCTAAACGTCGTCCTTTGGAGTTTCAGCCGGGCGACCATGTGTTTCTGAGGATTTCTCCGAATCGTGGTGTGATTCGCTTTGGGAAGCGAGGGAAGTTGAGCCCGCGATACATTGGACCGTTTGACATTCTGGAGAGAGTTGGCGAGGTAGCCTACCGCTTAACCTTACCGCCATCTTTGGAGGGAGTTCACAATGTTTTCCATGTGTCGCAGCTTCGTCGATACATTAGCGATCCATCTCATGCTGTGGATTTCTCGGAGATTACCGTTCGCCCCGATATGACGTATGACCAGCAGCCAGTGCAGATTCTGGACAGGCGTCAGAAGTCACTTCGGAACAAGGTTGTCAATCTTGTGAGGGTGATGTGGCGACACGGCTCGCCTGGATAGTCTACTTGGGAGAATGAGGATGAGATGCGAGAGCGTTTCCCACTTTTGTTCCCGGACACGTGAGTGTTGGGAAATTCCGAGGACGGAATTTTTCTTAAGTTGGGGAGGATGTAACGACTGGTTTTTCATGTATGGACCATTATATATATATTATATTATTGGTTGATTTCCCTTGTTTGTGATTTCCATTTCCGTCTCCTTAGTTTTCACTTTCGTTCGTTTCGTCGTGATTCTCTAGATTCTTCCGTCAGTCGCCGTGTTTGAAGTAAGTCATTCGTGACGGGCTTCATAACGTCGATATCTTAGAGTTAGAACGAGCCTAGGGGAGTTAGGAAACCATCCCGGAGCTTCGCGCTCCATTTCGGAACTTATCGTGCACGTTAGCCGGTTTAAGAAGGGGCACCGACCGACTAGATGACGATTTAGTCGGTCGGCAAACCTTCATGGACCGACTAGCGGGCTTGGATAATTATTCAGGCATTACTGTTTATTGTTAGTCGGTCTAAGAACGTTGGTTGACCGACTAGGTTGCAAACTAGTCGGTCAGTAATGCTTCTTTAACCGACTAACTCATTAACTATTTTTGATACCAGTTACTGTTCACTTTTAGTCGGTCTAAGAACATTCATCGACCGACTAGATGTCAAACTAGTCGGTCAGTAGTTGTTCTTTGACCGACTAACTCTTAGTTCATATTTTCATCAGGAGCTACTGTTTACACTTAGTCGGTCTGTGTTGGTCAACCGACCGACTAGTTCTCAAACTAGTCGGTCAACAGTCCTTCTTTGACCAACTAATCAGTACAGGAAACCCTAGTTTTGCCCTAGCCGCCACCAAACCCTATATAAACCCCTCCAAACGTTTTCTTCTTCTTCTTCATCACCTCTAAACCTAATTTCTCCCCCATTGAGCCCTCTTCTTCCTCAAAACACTCAAACCTTCATCCCAAGCTCATCCTCCATCATCCAAACCCTTACTTGACACATCTCACCTTCCACCTTCCTCAAACTTTCATCTAACCCCAAAATCCACATCAAACCCCATTTCTCCAGATTTTCCCTCATTTCCAGATCTAGGCCGGATCGCTCTTCCGTTGCCGCGGTTGCTCGGCATCGTTCCTTTGCTTCTTTACGGTAATACTCGATTCCTTTAGTTTAGCATAACCCACATTGACATTGTGAAACCCTAATGAAATGAATGTTGTTTTGATGATTGTTCCTCCGTAACAGCGACTTCCCCGTAGATTAGCGTCTGTGAGACGAACCTTCGTGATCGTCATCCTCGGTGCTAGGCAAGTGAAACTTGCCACTTAGGGTTTTGGGCCATGTCTTAGGCCATTTGTTTGTTGTAGGCGTAAAAGAGACTAGGCGACGAAATGATACTCGCATAGGCGCAAATTTAGGAACTAGCTTGACAACGAAGCTAGATCCGACATTTATCATGTTACACAACTACCATGTCATGTTTAATTTCCATTAACGGTACGTAAACTAATTGTCATGTCATTGCATTCTTTAAGTGTTCCCGTGATTGCGTAGCTCCGCTACATCTTGTGAAATAATTGAGGCTAGGTGCACCCCTATGCCAAATGGAATACGCTCCTGGTTGTGATCCAGGAAACGAGCTCTTGTGCGGGGCAACCCTGGCTCATTTACTGAGCTTGTGTGCAGGGACCCTGGCTCGTCTACATGTGGGTATTGGGGTAAGAGTTAAGCGGCCAATCAACTGGGAGTCTGCCCGATCAGCAACTGCAGTGGTAAGGCGTAAACTCTGGGTTCTGGGGTAGTGTTAAGCGGCCAATCAGCGTGAATGCCAAACCATTCAGCTGTAAGGCGTAAATATCTACAAACAACTTGAAACGTGATTAGTGAAAAGATTGATATCGTTAGTAGCTTGGTTACTCTTGACTTGTCTTGATAAATTGTTCTCTTGTACTTAATGTTCACCATGTCTTACTTGTGCACTCATGTTATAACTGCCATGTCATGCATACTATAACTGCTAGGTTGTTAGTTTGCCTTACTTTCAGTTTCCTTGCCCAAGTCTTTTAGACTTGCTGACATGTGCCCCTTTACTCTTTTGGGTGACACATGTTAGATCCTGAGCCTGAGTACATTGTTGAGGACGATGTGTTTGCTGACGCTGAACCCGAGCCTGTGTTTGGCGAGGAGTACGTGGACACTGGGGACCAGTCCTAGTGTCTTCGTTGAGCTTTTCCCTTTTGTTTTAGACTGCTATTTTGTTGTCGGTGCGTAGCACCTATACTTGGTTACGTTGTTCCTTTTGTTGGCCTTGTTCTGGGCCTTTATACTCTTTCTTTTAGCCTGGTGGCTTTTCTGGATGTTGAACTTAATTTTCATGTTGGACCTTTTATGAGATTTGAGATTTTATTTCTGTCTCTCCTTGTGTTATTATTGTTGTTCCGTTTGTGGTTGCATGGACCTGCTTATGTTTTATTGACGCTTATCGGGTTTGGGGCTTCACAGCTCCACTCTCGTCCGGACCTTCTCACGTCTCGCCTCCATTTTAGGGAAGCGGGGCGTGACAAGGTGCGAGGGTTGTCGGGGTCGAGGGTGTAGGGCTGCAATCGGAGAGAGCCCCGGCGTCGTCTTCGGGGGGGCTTCGTCGGGCTGTTTCGACGTCAGTGAGGCGGGTGAGGCTGGGAGGTGTTTCGGGGTTGCTCGGAGTGGAGACGGATACGTCGTCGTCGTCGAGCGAGGCGTGGAAGACTGAGGGGCGGAGCAGTGGGCAAGATCGTTGAACGGCGAAGCTTCAGGTGGGCTAGAGGGCGATGGTGAACTCGGTGGAGCTGAGGCGGTCGACGGCGAGCTTGAAGAAGCGGAAGCGAGGGCGTGTAGGCGGTGGGGAGCTGCTCGGGGTTCCGGTGACTACTTGAAGCGGAGGGGGAGCGGGGCCTATGGCGGTGCAGTCACGGCGGGGAGGCCGGTGCACGCGGCGGTGGTTTCTGGCGGTGTGGCCTCGAGCTAGAGTAGCGGCGGAGCTCGGGGTATGGTTGCAGCGAGCACGGAGGCGGGTGCTGCGACGTTCGACGTTGTCGGCGATGCTTCGTCGAAGCTTTGGGGATGCTGGAAGTCGAAAGAGAGGGAGGGAGTGAGACATGGACTGAGAGAGAGAGAGAGAGAGAGATGCATGTGTGCGAGAATTTTGAGGGAGAGAAAAACGATGGTAAAGAGATGAAGAGAGAATGCGGTTGAGCCTGGGGTTAGGGAGAGAGGGTTAAGGGTATTTATAGGTTATTAGGATTAATTCATTCAATACTTAGTCAACCAAATTAAATAGGTTAGG
The DNA here is from genome assembly GCA_030789695.1 of Scilla litardierei. Taxonomy (NCBI): domain Eukaryota; kingdom Viridiplantae; phylum Streptophyta; class Magnoliopsida; order Asparagales; family Asparagaceae; genus Scilla; species Scilla litardierei. The sequence goes on along the minus strand of JAULAV010008164.1, from coordinate 435 downwards.
TGGAGATTAGGTATAGGTTATTGACTAAGCGCCTTGGCATGAAACACATGGCTACAACGGGTTAAGATAAAGTGATTTAAGGTAATAAGTAAAAAGTTAAACCCCATTAATGAAGGTATTTAGTAAAATAAAAAAAACCGAAATTACGATTTTGCCCATACTATTAAATGTGTCCGAAAAATTACGAAAACATACCCACGGGATCGTATCGTCGCGAGGATCGCGAAGACAAAGTTCGTTTCAGGGTTTGGGCTACGGAAGTACGTGTTTTCATCCAAAACGTTTAGGGAGCGGGTTTGCGGGTTCTCTATCGATTTGAGTTCAGAAAATTACGAAATTAATGTGGGAGGCCCTAATTGATCATAGGATGATACCGTAGAAGTTTGAAAACATTTTGATGATATTTGTATAGAAAATAAATTCATTAAGCCAAAA